>CAJQZM010010993.1:0-19996 GCA_907164665.1 Colias nastes | reverse complement strand
TTTTGGCATCAGTAGCGATCCCTTATCACCCCTTCATAGTTTTTTTTAAATATATTTCATGTACAGAATTGGCCTCTCTACAGATTTATTATAAGTATAGATAACAATAAATGAAGTATCGATACCTGGTTTACGATTTTTGCATATGTATATTTAAAGAGAAAGCTTTGTTAATAAAAAACGTTAATTCGTACTTAATGATAATGAATGTTTTCAGCGATAGTAAAATAAGTTTATTACGTATTTATGTTTCTAATACTAATACAAAAGAAAGTAAAATAATCAAATCAAGATATTTGCAGAGATCTAGACGTAAGATTCGACACAATAGCCATTATATGAGAACGGAGTTATCTTAGGACTTTAATTACTTTGAGGTAATGAAGGTAATGTTTCTTGAGACCGTGGGAATATGTGGAGAGATTATATAAATTGCTGGGTTAAAAAGAAATAGTTGTGTGTATGTATTAAATAATGTTAGAGTGTAGGTATCACTTTTACTAGCGTATGTTTGTTTTATGACAGTTTTGACGTTGAGTATAATATGTTTGTTGTAATTGCAGCTGCTTTATCAAGTTACTAGATTCCCGCCCGCGGCTTCGCCCGCGTTTTCAAAGGAAAATCCCGCATAGTTCCCGTTCCCGTGGGATTTTCGGGATAAAACTATCCTATGTGTTAATCCAAGTTACCTTCTATATGTGTGCTAATATTCATTGTAATCGGTTTAGTAGTATTTGCGTAAAAGAGTAACAAACACACACACATCCTCACAAACTTTCGCATTTATAATATTATTTAGGATAGTAGCTTCCAAATGCAATTATTTTACCGCTTATTATATTTATCAATTGCTTACGGCTCTACCACATTTTGTAGAGCGTATAACCCATTACATAAAGAAATATCATTCACGAATATACAATTTCAAAGTGGTTTCAGTTCGAATAAACTGAATTTGAATTTAATTGATACTTTGTATTGCTACCTCTTGATGGAACAGCATTTTATAGAAAACAAAAACACAATATACTAGTTCCACTTTATTTCGATTTTTATTACAATAAACTGCGACCGGTTTCCTTTCCTTTATGAATCTGAATTGGTCATTGAGATTTAGATATTATAGTAATTTTTTAAAATAAAAAAAAATACGTGTGGCACTCGAGGACTGCCGCGGTAAAGCTATTGCATAGCATCGCTGTGCCGGTTGGAGTGGGGGGCGTTAGGTTTTTTCGTTACGGAATTTTTACATTCGGTCACCGCGCTCAAGGCCCGCGATAGAAGCTATGCAATAGCTTAATAAATAGAGAACATTTCTGAAATTGCTCTACTAATTTGTACCGTACATCCCAAACCTTGCCAAATCTCTATCATAAAGTACAAGAATCTTGACAAACGATATGTGTTACTTAAGTTTTACTATAGTCTCTACAACAAGTTTATTTATTCGTATTAGAAGTGAAAAATAACATTAATTCAATGTTGGTTGCATCATTTGCGTAAATATTAGTCCATAAAAAGTAGTTTTGAGAATAGCATTAAATCTGTAAAATTCTATAAATTTAAGTTAATTAATTATTTTTCGTAACATCATTTTAATTCTGTGGAACTCTAGCTGACAGGCTAACACTTATTTAATTTATAAAGCCGTTGCAGCTATATGTCAAAACATACAGAAAAATAAACAAAACGGTATATTGCAGTCTTTCCTTATAGCAGCGAAGTTTCACCATTTTCATATTAAGAAATAATGAGAAATAAAACAATTATCTAAGATTCATAAAAAAAATCTTTTAACATTCCTTAGATTTCTTTATAAAATTTAGTTTCTTTATCCATTAAACTGTTGAAATTAATATTATTTGTATAGATAATAGTATTTTTGTTATATGAAACAAAGTAAAAATAAATAAATGATGTAATTAAACACGTGATATCATAAAAAGTGAAATTAAGACGTTCTTATATAACAAGTCTAAATATTTATATGTGGTATTAGACCGTATTCAATGAGCCTTCATTCTCACACCTCACATTATGCATATGATTAGGCTGTTGACACAGTGGGTTAGCATTTATTCTGTTTATTTAAAGTTATACATTATAATAGTTTCAAACCGCGTGGTACTTGAAAGAGCTTATGAGATAGAGTAAATTATAAACTAAGATTTTAAAAAACTTGTACCAATGCGTTTATGTAAGTTAATAAAGTATAGTTTTCTTGTGTTGGTTTTTTAAGGATTTATTCAGTCAAAAATCACAAACACATAACATAAGTTATGAGTCACAGCAAACTCAAACTCAACAACTTTTTTATATCTTAGATGTTCAACAAATAATAGTTATCATACATCAACATAATATAAATCAGCACATTATAATCACACTGTTGGGATACGGGCATCCCGTAAGGGATCACACCGTAATCCACCATGCTGGCCAAGTGCGGGTTGGCGGATGTCACATGTCGTAAAACATTTTATTCTTTTACATGCCGGCTTACTCACGATTTTCCTTAACCACACATATATAGGTACATTTAATAACCCACTGTACCACCACCCTTAGCTCGTCTGAAACTCACTTTCAGTGAGTGAGGCGGTCGAGCGGTCGCCGCACGTGTGGTGACGCCTTTATGTGTGTGGACGTTTTGTTAATATTTGAATTGGATCCACTTTTATGTTGTTGTAAGTGTATTTGATTTGTATTTTGGTAATAGATATGATAATTATGTTTTATAGTTTAAAAGCATAATGTAAGGAAGGTTTTGTATTTATAGGAATCTATCAAATTATTTTTAAAATGTAGAGTTAATGATGTCGCACTATTTTGCCAGAAAAATATACAATGAATTATTTTTTATTGGTAGAGCTTTATACACATCACTAAGCTTACAGTATTTGTACTTATTACTGCCTCTTGCCTTATTGTTTTTAACGTATCTTATAGGGATTTACCTGATTAACTTTATAAAAATTATGACATTCAGGATTCATGGATCTGCTGACGACAGAATTTTCAATAATAGTAAAGAAGATTTCTAGTTTCTGTTATACGTTACAAACAAACAAATGTAAAAAATGAAATATTTCCTTTTTAAAAAATGTTTACATTTTATTAGCGAAAGTAATTATTCATTACCGACTTGGAAAGCAGTTTCTCCAGGTAAAGAAGATCCGGCAAGAAACTCTGTAAATTTTTTAGTTATTTTTTTATACCATATTAAACTTATAACGTGAATTCCAATTCGTGTTCCTAAGTAGGTTATGGGACAGATGCATTATGACTCTGTTTCACTGATCGATTTTTTTAGGGACAAGTAGGTTATCAGCCTTCTGTATCAAACCAAGACACTTTTAGTCCCCATCGGGAATCGAATCTAAGACACTACGCTCACGCCTCACTGTACCAAGGACGTACACATTAAACTTATAGTGGTCCTAAATCAGATCGTTATCATACTTTTGTAATTACTCAGCTATATCTCAACATTACGTATAATTGGATTGCTTTCATCTAATTTGTGTTTTTCTTTGACGCGAAGGCTTTTACGGGGCGTTAATGGAGACGGAGTTAATGTGATTTTCGATAGAATTTCAGAAGACATCTTCGTGTAACGGAATGGGAAGAGAATAAGGAATATGCAATAGTATTTTTAAACGTAAATAAAATATAATGAGAACTAAGACAAAATTAATGGAAGTTCATAGATTTTGGTTTCTGGAATTCCAGTTAGTAAAAACTAAAACGTTTAAATCCTGCCAATTTATGAACGTGTAATTTTAAGTAATATATGCATAATTAAAAAAGTTAGTAAAAATAAGTATAAATAGTATAAATAAGCTTTGATTCATTACTTTTTTACTATTGTTTTACATACATTCATACAAACTTAAGCGTTATATTTGTAAGATCTAGATATATGTTATACAACCTAGGATATATTCGATCTCAGTCACAAGAAGATTAATAGATCAGCTCTCCTTGGAGGCTGGTTGGCATAAGCTTTGTAGGTTATCTTTGTTTTATATAGGTACTAACCATTTATTATTAGCTCTAGGTTTAACCCAAAACATAGGTATATACGCATGTAAAAGCAGTTTATTTTTTCCATATATTTTTATTTTACATTTAGAAATTAAAAGATTGTAATTTTCGTTTTCTATATAATATTTTCAATAGGTATTTTTATAACCACAGACATAAATTGGAGTTAAAATTGTATGTGTAATGAACGATTTAAACTGTGAATTAAAAAACTCTTCAAACTTATTAAGTCACTATAGCTTTATAAGAGACTTACTATTCCACCTTTATCTGTTACATAATATAATAAATCTGTAGAAGGGTCAATTCTGTACATTGAAAATATTGAAAAAAAATTTAGCAGGGGGTGTTACTGGATCGATACCAAACCCAAATATGTGATTAAAAAAAATTTTGTCTGTCTGTCTGTCTGTATATGCTGACATCACGTGAAAACTAACGGTTCGATTTCACACACATTTTCACACGTTGCGTTACCCGCAGTGGATTCTTTTTTTTATAAGATGTCATTGTCAGAGTTAGGTACTCAAAATGGAGAAATAAACCATCCACGCGATGACGGACATCCGCGCGGACGGAGTCGCGGGCGGAAGCTAGTTTTAACATATATACAGTAATCTACATAAAAATTCCAACGAAATACTTTCCGTACTTTTACATGAATTCCTGTCTATTCACAGTTTCCAATTTATAATATTTATTAGCATATACCCTTGAATATTTTCAAGTGAACCACTTGAAACGTAACGAGCAAAAATATTGTTTTGTTTATTGATAGTTAAAGCTATTTTAGTACTTTATAGCCTTATGTTTATTACAAGGCGATATTTATGGCCGTTTTGCGGTTCGATTTTTCATAACCCGAAAGTGATACATAGTTGCAACGAAGTAGTATATTTGTAAATAGATAACATAGAATAATTCATTATTTAGACATGAGAAAATAATAAAACGAACTTACTTTATATTCCTTATAATCCATACTAATATTGTAAATGCGGAAATGTGTTTGATAATAGAAAGAAATTCTATGGTATGATTTCTGTGTCTAGAGATAGAGTCGCTTAAAGTAATTAATATAGCGGGGAAACATTTCCATTAGATTTTTCCTAGACCACATGGTTGCAGACGAAGCCGGGTACGGGTACGTCAGCTATATAATTCCTATATTTTACATTTTAAAGCAATGTCATATCGGGAAGGGATTTAAAAATAATAATTAATGTAGATTCAAAGTGAATTCCTTCTATTTCGGCCTGTTTAAATCCTGTCCTCAAACCAGCCATACATTCAAAAAATACAAATACATTCGGCCTTTTTTTTTCCTGAATTACATAACCAATGACAAAGGTCATCAACCTGCGTACAAAAAGTATCGAGATAATTCAAGCATTAACAAAACGATAAACAATTGTAAAAATGTAACGATAGCCCATAAAACCATTTACTGCGCGTTTGGAAAAATTATATTATCTTTTCCATTGAGAAAAACGATTATAAAGTAACTTTTATGGGTTCAGTAAAACGTTAATTTTGCTTCATTAATGTACGGTCTAGAGTGGAAGTTTGTTGCTAAATTAAAATTAATGGTGGAGGCCTGTATCTTTAGTCCTTACGAACTTACGAATTTCTAATCTAGGTGTAAGTTGTGTCAATACGGAAATAAATATTAGTAACAACCTAGTCAAGAACGATTACTAATCTATACTATAATATAATATGATAAAGCTGAAGAGTTTGTTTGTTTGTTTGAACGCGCTAATCTCAGGAACTAGTGGTCCGATTTGAAAAATTATTTCGGTGTTAGATAGCCCATTTATCGAGGAAGGCTATAGGCTAAATATCATCACGCTAAGACCAATAGGAGTGGAGTACTGCGTGTAAAACCGCAGGGCACAGCTAGTTATTTATAATATGGATTTATGTATTTCTATAATAGTAACGAAGTAATTCAAACCATGACGGTAATGTTCGTAGCTACAGCAAGCGACTCTCCAACTCTATAAATATTTTTAATTTTCTCCTTGGACAAGCATTTTTGCATATGTAAGTATGTATAAATTATTCAAATATTTTAATTCATACAATGAATATATTAAATTAAAATAATCAGCACTTGTGTGGTCGATGTTGCTAAGTGACAAGTTAGTAGAAGGGGAGACCCTGGTGTATCAGGGAAAACCTTTTGTAAAAGGTTATAATAGATGATTAACATTTGAAGGTTAACCTGCGCTTTCGTGAATAAATCGATAAGAGAAATAGATGCGATACAAATCTACCAATTTTTAACGTGGCGACAAATGATCACATAGAATAAGTAAATCATGCTTCCTTCAGATTTATATTTATTATTTTTCATTTATATTACACGAGGAAAAGACCCGGAAAAATCTGTATTTACTGTGACAAGTGCCAATATCGAAGTAATGATTAATGAATACCAAACCTGCTGACTAAGGGTGCTTTTCCACCAATAATGTGCGAGGATGTGTAGCGAGGAATATGTTTGTAAATAACCAATAGTATCGCTTCAAACGCTAAACGCTTTATACTTCCAACTAAATGAAGCGATATGTTTGGTTCTTTAAAACATAGTCCTCGCTACAAATCGTACATTATTGGTGGAAAAGCACCCTAATACGCTTCAGATTATTTACGTTCATGACGCATAGATTAGGATAAATAAGAAGTTCAATAAACAGACGCCTCGGTAATTCTAGATTTCTATAAATATGTGCCTGAGTTGAGGTAAACAGAGATGCACGTGCGAAGGCCGGTATATCTAGCACTTCTTATTGAAATTGCTAACATTTTATTCACATAGTGCGTCAGATATAAGGCTGCATAACTGAGAAACGAAATTGCATTGATATGTAGGTATAAATAGCGGCTTCATCTTTTCAATAAAGGTTGTCAAACACAGTATGAAAGTTCTATGAGTTGGTTAGGCCGTTTTACAAGTTTTTTGGCTTCGGTTTTAATATAGAATAGATGCCCTCGAAATATAAAAACATTTTAATCTTTCTAAAACAATAGCCAGGGTGACTACAAGTCTTCTCTACAATGTAAAAACACAGTTGTAAAAATTAGTATTAATGTAAATCATATCATCTTTCAATTAAAAATACAACAAGACAAGACAGCATATAAATGCAGAACAACATGGTTAAATAGTTTTAACAGACGAAAGAAAAAGAGCCTTTTATTCAAGATGATTTTAAGTGTCTGTTTCCAGGTTCTAGATAAATCATACGGAATCTTCTGTATGTATTTGTGGTAGAATTATCATTAAAATTCCCGATAATAGGAGTAATCTTAAACAGTTGTTACAGATACGCAAATCACATGGTATTAGGAAGAAAGTAATGTCCCTAAAATTAGGGTAACATTTCAAAAGGGCATCCTTATCTCCAAACTTTGGGTCAGCAATAAATTAACTTGGCAGGCTCGTATAAATTTAAAAAAGTTACATTACTCCCTGATATTAAATGCTCTAGAAAAATGTTTTTATTACTGACATTTAATGGATTATAGCTTGAATAAAAGTTTATGAAGACGTTGAAGTAAGAGACAAGGGTATGAATGGCATTTTTCCGTGAGCCTTGATATTTTTTTGTGATTCTATGAGTTAATTAATGTTTGAAAAAGGTAATATGTATTTTATTAAGACTAAAGAAATAATATTCATATGCTCTTAAAAGGGATATTTTTATCCCAATTTTGCAACAATTTTCACTCATATTAAATCTTGGCGAAATTTTCCTAGCTTTCCTCTCGCTAGAGCATCGACACAAATTTTTCCATTCGACCCAGTAGTTCCTGAGATTAACATGTTAATCTAAACAAACTCTTGAGCTTTATAATCAAAGAGTATAGTAACTATGTATAAGGAATTTATAATATTAGTATAGATAATAATTATGTACATACAGGAATTGTAGAGTGAGCAAAATATCCTACACAACTACAGAAAATAGACGATTTTAAATTTAACCTCTATTTCATATATTATAGTTACTAGCATACTTTAGAATTTTTTCGTTTGTATAAAGTATGAGAAATAAAGGCACGATTATCTCATAATATACATGTTACACTATCCATGTTAACGCTATTGTATGTAAATTTTACAGCATTGAGTTTTCCCACCGGGGAAAGTAATTGGACCTTTATAGTTTTCGGATACGAGCGGCTTTCTAGGTAACGTTTTATTTAAACTATCGAATAATTCATTTGCTAATGAAAGTGTGGGAGGAGGGGGAAAGGGTCATGTATTTTCGATCAGTAGATAATATTATTATCTAATCGTATGTAAGTATGTTAGAACATTTATTTGGAAAGCTCTGTAATATCATCGGCTTGATGTATTTGAGAATTTTATACCTTTAATAACATTTTTTTTATTAGTAGAGACGTTATTGTATACGTAGTATATTATTATTAGTCTGTGGTAGAGATCAATAAGTAGTGGAATTTCTTCGTAAAATACTTTTAAAATGGCTATACGTTTGCAGATTTACCAGTTGTATAAATTTGATCCATCGATGATGCAGCATCATGACTAGCATATAGTAGTGAAGTCCCATGTCCCCAAGTGGGGTAAGGGGCAGATGCATTATGCATACATCTGTTTCACTGATCGATTTTATTTAGGGACAAGTAGGTGATCAGCCTTCTGTGTCCTGCCAGACCGAGACATATTCATCTCCACCGGGAATCGAACCCAGGACCCCTCGGTTCTACGCTCAAGCGTCAACCACTGTACCAAGGAGGCGGTCAGTAACTCTTAACTCGTAACGTTAACTCTTACCATATTATAGTGATTCAAAATTCAAAACTTATATTTACCTACATACATTCTTAAAACAGAAATATGATGATAAGATGCTAAGAATCTTCACCAACGTAGTCTAGAATTTGTTTACATATGTACATATTTATAATGGACTAACGGTCCGCCCTGGCGTCGCTCGTGGTATATAGATAAGCATAGCCTATGCACTCAGGGATCACGAACATTCTAACGTCATTATCTAACAGTCAGATAATTTTTGAAATCGGCTCTATAACGCGTGCAAACAAACAAACTCTTCAATAATATTAGTATAGATAAGTATAGATATAGATAATGGGACAGATAACTCGGATAACAATATAATATGTTCACATTATGCAGAATGTAGTTTCGCAATCCTCAAATTTACTAGATCCAATTAATGTTGTTTGTGTTTGACAATCATTGAATACAACTAACCAATAATTTGAGCTTGTTTAATTGGCAAATATGAATTTAAATTTTGGTTGTTTTGTCTTGCTTTTACTAAATTGTTAGAACTTGTATGTATGTACGTTTGTTGGATTTTTAGTGACCTTATATCGATGATGGTAATAAGGAATTGTTAATATCTTTTAACACATAATTACAAGAAATATTATTATAAAAAAATGTGTGCGTGTACTAGTGTACACACGTAAGAAGTGAAACTTCTTTATAACCTTATTTTTCAAAAAATAATTTACTATATGCAACTTTACAGAAATACGTCGAATCACGCGTGGTAGGGATAAGAACAAGATGGCGCGTAACGGAAAAATGTCACGCGTAACGAAAAAATGTTACACTAAATTTTTTTCCAACCCCGATAAAGAAGTTTCACTTCAATAAATACATAAAGACCTGACTGTTATATTATTTAGCTAGCTAGCTGTTACGGCCAAAGAAAGATACATCGATACACACACTTGAAAAACAGAACCCTCCTCCATTTGCAGTCAGGTAAAAATATTATCTAGTCAGACTTTTCTTGTAATATTTTTTTGTCTAGCAAGTTTTAAATATTTTATGAGCTATTTAAAAATGAAATAGATTATGCAATTTCCTATTTCTATATAAATAAGATATCGATTGGGCAGTGTTAGTTATCGCGGATATTTACTTCGTCTGTCTGTCTGTCAGCATAGTCAAAACAAACGCCAGATGTTTATATCTAGCCGTTTTAAGAAGTAGATAAATCTTTTCAAACAAACTCTGACGTTATTTAATTAGTAAATGTTGAAATATCTAAATTCTTCTAACACTAAAAGATCGAAAAAATTTCAAATAATATTCTGTTTTCATGTTTTAACACACAATCTGTATCATTTAGTCTTCATGAATTTTATCAGGTACTAGCTGCGCTTCGCGGTTTCACCCGCGTGGCTTCGCTTCTGTTGGTCTTAGCCTGATGATCTTAGCCTTCATCGGTAAATGGGCTATCCAACACCGAAAGAATTTTTCAAATCGGACCAGTAGTTCTTAAGATTAGCGCGTTCAAACAAACAAACAAACTCTTCACTTTATAATATTAGTATAGATATAATATATTGATAATATCTATTATTTAATGACATAGAACACTATAATAGACCTATTTTACAGTATTATCAAAGACAATCTTAATATACCAAAATTAACTCCTTCATAAATATACCTAATGAAAATACCTTAAATTCAACCCGGAGAGACCTACAGTCAATTTAATTTACATTTAAGGCTAGCTATACACTAGGCAATTGTGAAAATTATAGAAAATTATCATAAATAGAGTTAAAAAAAACGCTTTAATAAGGTAGAGCCATGAAATTATTGTATTTCCACTGATCCGTGATAAGTGTACAAAGTTTGAATTAAATCTGTCTTTGGAAGTGGGTCAAAATCAAATCTAAAGCATTCGGCTACATAGGACATACAAACATACAGGTGAAGCTTATAAAAGCGTGTTAAAAAAATGATAACCACGTATTTATGTTGTCCTGACTGAATGACTGACTGACTGAATGATTGACTGACTGAATGACTGACTGACTGAATGACTGACCACTTTCATGTTTGTTACTTTTGTTATTGTTGTTTCATCATTGGATTGATAATAATCTGCACAACAGTACCAATTTCAGTTCAGCCTTGCCTTCCTATATTCTCACCCCTGCTAACCTACTAACACAATAAAACTGATTATGACGTTATTATTTGTTCTCATTTGTATCAAACATTCAACAATATAGAGCTTTAAATGTACAACCAATTACCAAAAAACATAACATGAATTACTAACTAGGTTGGTTCACAAATGCTTCCTGTTCCCTAAATATTGTTATACGAAATTATACTGTATACAAATTACTATAGTGAACATTATGGTGTGATAACAAATTCGTTTTTAATATAGGCAACACGAATGTTGCAAATCGATACATGTACATTGTACACCCTGTAGAAAAATACTTACTTTATGTTGAAAGTTATAATGTATCGATGTAGAATATTTTATTCAAGCAAAATCAGCTGATTCGATCTGTATTACACACATTAGTTTGGACAAGCACTTTTTACGCAAGTACTTCGCGAGTTAAACCCCAGCTAGTAATAAATGGTTTTGAAAATGAAAATGCGTCAAGAAGATGCTGAAAATCGAAGTCTTTCATGCACGTGAAACAATTTTATAGAAGCTAATGCCTAATGCACACAAGTAATTAAAATTGGCCCACTTTCCTTATGGCGACATTCCTCGAGAACCACGCTAACCAAAAATGAAAATCAGAGCAATAGTTTTTGAGTTTATACCAGACAAGCACAAAGTCGCGGAAGACCTTGTTTTATAACATAATTAGACTTCCGCCCGCGGCTTCGCCCGCGTTATCAAAGGAGACCCGCAAGACCCGCATAGTTCCCGTTCCAGTGAGATTTCCGGGATAAAACCTATCCTATGTGTTAATCCAAGCTACCCTCTATATGTGTGCTAAATTTCATTGTAATCGGTTCAGTAGTATTTGCGTGAAAGAGTAACAAACACACACACACACACATCCTCACAAACTTTCGCATTTATAATATTAGTAGGATATGCAGTTATTATTACAGAGGGGAGGGGTATGAAGCCTTCATGCTGTCATTCAATGAAAAAAAAACATACATGTGAATATGTGTTTTATCTATAAAACAATACTGGTGTGACCCAATTTGTTCCGAATGATCGGCTTGAAGCACCGAATTGTAGCAGCTTGTTAAAACGAATCTTTTGATAGGATTACGTTCGGCGATACTTTACAAACTTTGTGTAATCCTTTACAAGTTACGGAACCCTTTTGTTTTTAACAACCGTGATGAATAACCCAACTTTTTCGGGAATATAATTTTATAATAAAAAGTTTGAGTGATTACCGTGTATTATTTAACAAGCCCAGATGGTGCTTTTTGTAGATTTTTAGTTGACTTTTTAATTATTATACTTATTATAAAGACATAATATGTTCATAAAATTAGTAAATATTTACATATCAGTCTATTGTAGAGAAAGCTCTACAGCCTATATTATCTAATAGGACTTAAATATAAACAATTTTGATATAAATACGTAAATAAAAATTGGTTAATACAAAAATACAATAAAATTTTTAACCAAACTTATACCTATAAAGACTTCACACTTCATCCAGAATTTATATTATTCGACATCTTTTCAACACCTTTTCTATAAATAAATAAATACTTTGTATCCCCGTTGCAAGTGACCCTTAAAGGTTTGAGCACACTCAAGAGACCTCCGTTTGAATTAAATTAAGGCGGTGCTGAAGCAGAGTAAAGATGCTTTAGGATTTTGATTCGAACCACGTATCAATCAATTTTAATTATATTCACGGATATTCACTTCATATTTTTATGAAAAACCCTGTTACTATTATTTAATGGGAATAAATTAGAGATTATAAGGCTCGGCTGATATTCGATCTTTTCAACGAAGAGAGCTTTCATCTCATTATCTATAAAATATGTTCGTTTATTCGACCAATATCCATAGTAATAGAGTAATAATTATATTAAGAAGAACTAGCTATGCCCCGCGGTTTTACCCGCATTGCTCCGCTCCTGTTGGTCTTAGCGTGATGATATAATATAGCCTATTATAGCCTTCCTCGATAAATGGGCTATTTAACACCGAAATAATTTATCAAATTGGACCAGTATATCCTGAGATTAGCGCGTTCAAACAAACAAACTCTTCATCTATATAATATTAGTAAAGATATATATCACTAAATCACCTGAATGCGTGCGTTAACATAGCAATGTGTATGAAATGATAGGATTGCTTGGATTGCTTGCATTGTACTCAATATTGTTTCAATCAGAATACATTTTGATTAAAACTAACTCGAATAGAACAGAAATACTCAAACAGAAATACGTCTCTATGACCCACTCGGGAGTGGGTCATAGAGACGTATTTCTGTTTGAGTTCACTCAAGGGAACTTAACTATAGATTTAATTATGATCAAATTAGTAAAATATTAAATAAATTGTTGTATACCTGTTTTCATATTTCATCGATGAATATTTATGTGAATTTGTCATAACAAAATGAACCTGTAACAACATTGGAGAGGAACGAATACTATTTTTTATTTCAGAAATATTAGAGTTCGAGCCTATTTCCAGTGCTTAACGGCGAATCATTAGAACTAGGTGGTACTAGATTCGATACACAAAGGAAAACTGTTTCGGTCTGCCAGGATACTTAAAGCTTCCGGATACTTACCTATATTGACGTGACAACGTCTTATAATTCGATAGAGCCGGCTGCACGCACGAAAAAACATGACTCATGCGGCGTTACCTCGCTCTGAGGCGTTCTATGTAAGGCTTGAAGTGCAAGCGAGAGCGCGGAACGAGCGACAAAGAAGCACAATTGGCCTTAAGACGTTGTCACGTTCAACTATCGTCAGTAAACCGACTTTACATACAACCAATTTTTTTTATAGAACAAAATCGATCAATGAAATAGACGTGAAACACATTTACCCTACAAGCACCATAGCTTACAAAAAAGTAGTAACTTTATCAAGGTCGCATTTTTGGCATAAAAAGGTAAACTTCTACATTATAGTAAGAAAACCTGGGAAATAGCTGACTTGACATTTAAAACAAGAACTTTGATTGAGCTTTCCGTATACGTCATCATTAAACGCGAAAGAGATAGGTGCGGAAAATGTACTGGGAAAACGGGATGGAAACGCGGTCAAAGATTATGCGGTGGGGCTGAAAAACAGACGCGTCAAGTAGTAAAATGTATACAGGAATATATTAAGTGTATTGTGTGTGGCTTTAGAGTAAGTTTGGATATGTATTAACTATTTATTATAAAGAATAGTTAAGGCTAAATAATTTTTTACTTTTTCAAAAACCACGACGATGAAACGACATTCATGACTGAATTTTTGATCATTTTTTTTTTTATTTTAACATTTTCGATATTTACGTACATTACGTAATACAAGTTTTCTTTGTAAATGAAACTAAAGGCTACTGATAAATCATAATATACATAGTATCATTGTACTGAAGTAGGTACTACTCTTTTTATCTATTTTGAAAACTTTAGTTATGCCCACACAGACTCGACGCATCCGCGACCATCTTCATTGAAAGATTTTGTTTATTTTCAACGTTCATAATATTTTATAACCTACGTCATACATCTCGTGGTATGTTTATTTACACAAGATCATAATGGATTACGCTTTCACACGTGGCCTTAAAATTATTACGATCTTGTCTTAATTTATATTGAAACTAGATTTCCGCCCGCGGCTTCGCCCGCGTTTGCAAAGGAAAACCCGCATAGTTCCCGTTCCCGTGGGATTTCCGGGATAAAAACTATCCTATGTGTTAATCCAAGTTAAACTCAAACTCAAACTCAAACATTTATTTATTCAATTAGACTACTTTTAGTAGCACTTTCGAATCGTCATTACATTTAAAGTATTTTTAACATTTACCACCGATTCGGAAAGCAGTATCTATGGAGAAGAACCGGCAAGAAACTCCATAGTTGCTCTTTTAAAATCATTTCAATATTACATAATCTGTAACTTAAATCTAACTCAAGAAGCTTATATCTAATACACTGGAGATTTCAGCATGAACACCAACCTGCAACAAGAAAATATGACCTCTAATGACGCCCGCATGTTCCTTTATCCCTTTCACACCCAGTTACCCACTATATGTGTGCTAAATTTCATTGTAATCGGTTCAGTAGTTTTTACGTGAAAGAGTAACAAACATCCATACATCCATACATCCTTACAAACTTTCGCCTTTATAATATAAATATTAGATATTAGATGGGTTAATTATAGTGTTGGGAGTATTTCTGACTGAAGCGGTTCTGATTGTGATAATATTTATATTAAAC
Organism: Colias nastes; assembly: GCA_907164665.1. Taxonomy (NCBI): domain Eukaryota; kingdom Metazoa; phylum Arthropoda; class Insecta; order Lepidoptera; family Pieridae; genus Colias; species Colias nastes. Next base: position 4,714 of record CAJQZM010010993.1, on the reverse strand, counting down.
TCTGGAAATCAATCATAAATTATAAATGTTTTACGTAGATTAAGAGAATGCTTCATAATATTATAAACTGCTTCTGTGCATAATACTTAGTGAAATTACGGTAAACTATTTTTTTAAATTACTCTTATAAAATCCAAATTTTCAATCATGTAATTTTCTACTTCTATTTGAAATATATCATGTAAAAGAGACGCTCTACGTATTAAGGATTTTCTTATAAATTAGCTGAAGTTTTCGCTCTTACTGAAAAGATAAACGATTGAACTACCGCGTCTGTAATTTCAGTTTCAGTCGCATAATCTTTGCAGCTCCTAGTCTCCAGGCCAGTGAGGGCCGACCCGTCAGCCATCGCGATCGTGCGCTATAACTCGATACGAACTCGATGCTAACTCGATAGAACAAGTGAAGTGTGTGTCGTAGTAGGGGTGAGTCCACTTGTTTTGATGAAACATGCGTGTTTGTTTGCTACGTACCTCCGTACAAGCTTTAATGTGAATAGTGAGGTTGGGGTTATATATTATATTTTTAATTCGCTGGGTAATCGTCCTTGAGATTCAATGGTTATAATTTGTTCAAAAAGGAGTACCTGGGTCGTTTGTCTCGGTATTTTGTTTGCGTTTTTCTTTAAAGATTCTTTAGAATTTAAACTATTACTAGTGGAAATGTATATTTGTTTAAGTGTATTGTATGCAAAACTCTACTATATAAACTCATGTCTCTACCTCCACCTTGTTACTGATTTTGGAAATACTTCCATACCATACTATAATACTTCCATAGTCATTCATTTATTTTTATTCCTTATCTATAAACAAGAATAGATAATAATATAGAAATCATTAAAGTACTACGCAACAACTCCAAAGTCGTTCGACCGATTAGATTTTTCTGTGTTTTCTTTTCCTCTATAAATGGATTGCTTCGGAAAATAGAACCTTAGATAAGGATAATTTAAAATCAATTATCGGTATTAAGGTCAAAGTAAAATGTTTAGTTTTGCTGTTTTCACATTGAAATAGATAAAGGACAGTTTAGTAACTATAGTACTATATTACACAAAATACCAAGTATAGTCTCGTCATAATTGTCTTTTCATGAAAATTTTAGTAATGATACATACGTCGTTGGCTTCTTTATAAAATATGTACTAATTGATTTATTTAATACTTAATTGCCAACAAAGTAGGTGCAGAACTATTTGAAAGGTATGAAAAAATAAACTCTTATTACTTACTAGCCGTGCCCCACGGTTTTACCCGCATTGCTCCGCTCCTATTGGTCTTAGTCTGATGGTATATAGCCTTCCTGGATAAATGAACTATCTAACAGTGAAATAATTTATCATATCGGTCGCTTTTGTTCCTCAGATTAGCGCGTTCAAGCAAGCAAACAAACAAAAAACTCGTCAGCTTTATAATATTAGTATGAATTATCAGATATTACTCATACTCATCCTGTGCCCTATTATTTCATTCTTAATCTTAAACAGCATAATATACTTAAACAGTATACACTCTTTAGAAGAAGGCAACCTTAAATGGTTTTTAGTTTTTCCTTCCAAGAGCAATAGTATTTAAAAGTATTTGTTTTTACTGCAATGAAAGAAGGTTTAAACAATTAGTGTAATGTTTTTGTTGGATTTTTTCACTGTCTGTAAATTCAAGGCAATTGTAAAGTAGCAATTGTTTATGACAGTTTACGTGTGGAAAATTCTCGAAGTATTTATTGTTTTATTTTATTTGTGTATTGTGACGAAGTAATGTCAAGGCTGTAAGTTTCTTATCTATTCTGTTGGATTATAAAGTGTCCCAATAATGAATAACTCTATACATTTTTAAGTGTACACGATAAGACAATGAACATAAATGGGCTAATTTAACTAATGAACAAGAAATGTTTAGTATGAAAAATGTAACAATAAGTAAAGAGAGCAACAATTTTAATACATAGATCAAAGTATTGACCTCATCATTTTTTTTCGCATAGAAATGTTTACTTTGGTAAAATTACTTTTGTTTACATTGTACTCTATTGTATGTGTACCTATATTCGTAAATATCAGTTTTTTTTTATTTAAATTTTTGTTCACAGTAAACAGTATTTAAATTCGTTCACAATAACACTCAATTCATAAGAGGACATGGAAATATTACGAAATATGATTAGAAGCATAATTTACTGCATATTTCAAACGCAAAAGCTTTTTCAAGCTATTTTCAATTTCCATAACAATTTATCAATTTCTACATTTGACCTCAACAAACTTACATGACTTGTAAAAGAAATATAATACAAATCTGAAGAAACAGAACGTGTTTGTGGCAACATCCCCTGGGAACTGAAGCTTCGTGACCTCTGTGTTTTATAATATATGTAAATAATTTATTCAATTTTTACTTTATTCGATGTTCTTTGTCCTTTTATTTGTCCTGTGGCTGAGTAATCGAATTTTGTGATAGCGTAAATATAAAATACACGCAATATATTGTTGTATATCTGTTTAAGTAAATAACATTGTTTGGTTTTCAAATAATTATTTTAGAAGTAAATATGTATCTTGAATTTCAAATAGGTAATATTTGATATTGATGTGGATTCGATTTCATTTATATAGGGGTTGTTTATTTCATATTGTAGATGAGGGTTTAAAGGCTTGATATAGAGCATGTTCCCAATTCATATTTGATTATGTTTCTTGATTAATGTAGTATTGAGATCGTGTGATATATATTTACTACCTAGGTACTCAAATACCTAAAGTTAAAGAATATGACAGATTTATAAAATAGTTAAAGTTAAAAATAATGTTCAGATCGCGTCATGGCTTTTCTTTTTGCCATACCACGTTGTAAGCGTTTTTGTAGAGCCATAACGCGAATTTTGTGGTCTTTTACTGTGGCTACAACGCGTTGTGAGCTATGTTTTCGCTCTTTGGGCGTAACTTATTCACAACAATAGTTCTGTGACTTCGCTCGTTAGGTAACCTTTTATAGAAAATTACATTCAATTTCACTTTATCATCAATAAAAATTACTTGAATATTTAATTAACGTCAAATGTTAATATCTATAAAGTCTAGCCGTTGTACAATGAAATGAAAAATAAATTGATCCAAAACCAATAAATTGTGCTCGTAAAATCTATATGTTTAAGATTCGGTAGCGACGTGTTAGGGATATAGAGGTGTCTCTCGCAATTGGTTGGATTTATTGTTTATTTATTACCCTATTAGGAAGGTGTTTTTTGTGAAAAGTGAAACTGTTGTTCAATTCAAACCTAAACATTTACTTGTGAAATAGATCTATTTTAGAAGGTGTTTTGAGTCGTCAAAACATGATATTTTACTTATAGACTACAGGCCCATGTTGAAAAAATTATGGGTCATTTGAACCACCAGGTGACCTATCTAGAACGATATAAGAGCATAAAATAATAAGATTCAGCACTATGCCGTCACTTGTAAGCTGTCCACCTGAGTGCAGATGAGAATTAGAAAGTACAGGTAGAGATTTTTTCCCCTTGTCTCCATGATTTTTGTACGGCGTTGCGGAATAATGGATTTGTTATACATAGATAGTATAATACAAATTCGCTGTAGGTGTCTGTCCGTCGCGCTGTCTGTTTGTCCCTATGTATGCTTCGATGTTTAAAACTACGCAACGAATTTTGATGAGTATATTTAATAGATGAGAGTGGTTGTTAGCAAAGGTTTTGGTATATTATAATTTGTTAAGTTTTCTACAAAGTAGGCGAAGCCTCGTCTAGAGCTAGAAATAAATAAAGATATGAAGTATTATTTTGTTTACTTTAGTATATTTTACCTAATAATATTTAGTTTATTTTAGTTATATCTTGTTAGATGCTACTATGGTACAATTATTTTTTTATTTTTTGATGAGTATCATCAAAATCCTTTATTGTCAGTAACAATTATACCTTTTTTAAATATATTTTTCATCCCCAATAGAACAAAGGCTCATAACATTAAGGGCGTAATGTTTTCATTGTCCGAAAAACGCCTAAAGGTCGACAATGAATTTAATAAATGTTCGGATATTTGCCTAAATACAAAGGTAATGTTATCATAAAATACTGCTCTTATACTTACACTTATAAATCTAAAAAAAAATTATTCAATTCAAATATATATTAATTAAAAATGACGTATTATAAAATGAAATAATGAAATAACAATTTTCACCGTTATCAATAATTTGCGTGACTATAGGAACATCGAGATATATGTACTACGTACTAGAGAGGTTATTCCAAACAAAAACATTGCGCGCGGCCGATGTGGTGGGGTACGTGTGGAACGAGCGAGGCGTGGCTTCAAGTTCAAAGATTAAGCAATGCGTGCAGATGCGACACATTGTGCAATCTGTTTACTCGGTACTATCTGGTGGTACTGATACTAGGGAATTAATAAAAAGAGGATTTTATATTAAACTATGTATTTTAATTTCCTTTAAATAATATCAATTTAGTAAGCTTTTGTCGTTTTGTGTAGTAATCAATAGTTTTATCAGTTTTTGCTTCATGATGTAATCGAATTTTGGAGTATTGGTTTATAATAGCCCTAATTAAATGGATACGATGATTCAATGTTGATGGCGTTTACGTATAAGAAACTCACATTTTGAAAAATCTCACGTGAGATTCGAGGATGGGGGAGGGGGTTGAATAAAATCTCACGACATCTCACCAGGGGGGG
>CAJQZM010010990.1:0-20936 GCA_907164665.1 Colias nastes | reverse complement strand
GACTGTAATAACTATAGGCCAATTTCCATTTTACCAACTTTGAGCAATGTCTTCGAGAAATTAATTTTAAACCAATTATGTAGTCATTTTGTATCAAATGGTTTACTGCACGCCAAACAGTTTGGTTTCACAAAGGGGCGCTCTACTACTGATGCTGGAATAGCTCTTTTGTCACATATATATAAAGCATGGGAAAATTCAAAGAATGCTTTAGGGATATTCTGTGATCTTTCTAAGGCTTTTGACTGTGTAGAACATACCACTCTATTACGGAAACTAAATTTTTATGGTATTAAAGGTTTATCTCAGGACCTCATAGCTTCATATCTTCAGAACAGGGTACAAACCGTTGTTGTTAATGGAGAGAAATCTCGCGGTGCGCCGATTAACATAGGTGTTCCGCAGGGATCTATCTTAGGACCGTTTTTGTTCTTAGTATATATTAATGACCTACCTTATTATTTGCAGGATATGTGTGAAATAGTACTGTTTGCAGATGATACCTCATTAATATTTAATGTGGATAGACATGACTCAAACGTTGACGAAGTAAACTCTGCTCTTTTATGCATATCCAATTGGTTCACTGCTAATAATTTATTATTAAATGCAAAAAAAACAAATTGTGTAGAATTTATCCTTCCAAATGTAAAAAAGGTGAAAAGGGATATTATTTTAAACGGGGAGGTATTATACCCTGTGGATTCTACTGTTTTTCTTGGATTGACACTAGATGAGAAGTTACAATGGGGGGCCCATGTTGCCGCCACCGCTGCTAAGCTTAGTTCAGCTGCATATGCAGTTCGAAGAATAAGGCATCTCACCGATGTAGACACGGCTAGATTGGTTTATTTTAGCTACTTTCATAGCATTATGTCCTATGGAATTCTGCTATGGGGCAGGGCTGCAGATATAGAAACTATATTTATATTACAGAAAAGAGCCATACGCTCTATATATAATTTACGTGCTAGGGACTCACTAAGAGATCTCTTTAAGAATACTGGTATCCTCACTGTACCATCACAGTATATATTTAATAATATTTTATATGTACACAAAAACGCAGACTTACACACAAGAGTAGGAGATAGACACTGTTATGGCACAAGGAACAGAAATAAAATTGAAATGCCATTTTACCGGTTAGCTGAAGTTAAAAATTCATTTATGGGTCAAGGTATACTTTTTTACAACAAAATTCCTCATAGTATTAAAGAGTTTAGTAGTGCTAAATTTAAGAATTATGTAAAAAACGTCTTAGTTCAGAGAGCCTATTACAGCATTAAGGAATATATGGAAGATAAAAACCCATGGAGGGTTGTCGCGTAAAAACCGCAGGACAGTTCTTTGGCATATTATGATAATACATATATACGTACGGTTACTTACATATTTTGTAAAATTAAATTGTAATACTGAAATGATTTAAAAGAGCAACTATGGAGTTTCTTGCCGATTCTTCTCCATAGATACTGCTTTCCGAATCGGTGGTAAATGATAAAAATATGTATTGACGTTTCAAAAGTGCTTCTCGAAGAAGTCTAATTGAATAAATAAATGTTTGAGTTTGAGTTTGAGTATACTAGTTCAAAGATTCAAAATTCCAAAAACGTGAAAGTATTTCATAATATTCATGATCATATAATAATCAGAATAAGTGATCTCAAAATGGACATTGCAATTTGCAGAGTCATCGTTTCTATGTCTTTTTGAAAATAACATTATTGCAGTCTGAGCCTGTTCAATTTAATTTAATAAATGGTCTCTCAGCAATTCTTTATCCCGTAAAAATTTAATGGGGCTATATCCCAAATTTAATTAAACTCGGATAAGTATTAAGACCTTAAAAGCGACAAAACGTACAATTTTAAAGACTGTTCTCTTTAGAAGAGGTTTCATATTTTCATCTATCTTTTTATAAAATTGTATTTTATGTATTCAGATATTTGTATTAAAATTATGTAGCTATGTAAACTATTTCATTATTATTTTTATTAAATTATCACATCATACTCTTTGTTGCTTTTTACGTTTCTCAAACATATACGCACTAAATTGAGTAGATCTTATAGTAATAAGAAACTACTAGTGAAACAAATGAGTGTAGTTAAAAATCAATCACTAAACATCCCAGGGTCAACAATTTTGTTTTAATATCTACAAGACTTATTTTAGAAGAGCTCTTGAATCATATTACATAGCAATTAAGTACCACCGGTTCGGAAAGCAGTTGCTGTAACGAAGAGATTAATTCCGTCGTCTTTGATTTAATTTAAAGCTCAGTAGGTATTTTAAATTCATATACCAAAACATACTTGCATGGAAAATTTTATCTAATATACACTAATAATCTTTTTTATGCAATAAAGCTGAATAATTTACTTGTTTGAACGCGATAATCTCAGGAACTACTGGTCCTATTTGAAAAATTCTTTCGGTTTTAGATAGCCCATTTATCGAGGAAGGCTATCATCACGCTAAGACCTACAGGAGCGGAGCCACGCGGGTGAAACCGAGGGGCGCAGCTAGTATACAATAAAGCTGAAGAATTTGTTTGTTTGAATGCTCTAATCTCAGGAACTACTATTCCGATTTGAAAAATTCTCTTAGCGTGAGGATTTAATATGACGGAAGAAGGGCCCAAAGCCATTTTTAAAAAGAGTGACGTCAGCAATTCTGAGGTCACCATCATCAGAGCAGGCGCTCATACTCGAAGTAGAACGTCTGTAGGTATTTTTACTGCCCTTTTTATTCACGTCGTGATTACAGAGAGAGCTCCGAACGCTCCGACGGTCGGCGCGTGAATATGTTCTGTGCCGTCGGGCGCTCGTATTTAAAGCAAACCATGACTCACAAGAATTAGTTTGAGTGTTGCAACTCGAATTTTTACAATGAATTTTTATCATTTTTAACAAACATTAATTATTTCGTTAATTTAATTATTTCATTACATTAATCAACCACAAGTAAATTTTAGCTAGTTATAATTATTTAGTAGTTTGAGGGTAGTCGTATAACGTCGTTACGCCGACAAATATAATATCCTCATGCTTTTACTCCTCCATCCTCACGCAGTGAATTTTATCAATAGGAGCAGAGCAGTACGGGTAAAACCGCGTTGCACAGCTAGTAATATAATGCAGTGGTGAAATAAGCTTATAACAGTTTCATGCTGACGGTTCCACGGACGATCGTTTGTTGGTAATAGAATGCTTATAGCAGTAAAAAGTGTGAAAGCAGAGTTTTTGCAACGTTTGACCTAAATTCATTTTAAACCCATTAAGGGTATGCTCATGGTTCAAACTTCAAAGGATACACGATATTATGAAGTTAATAAAATTATTAGTCCATATTGTATAGAAAGAAATAGATGACCTGGATATTTTATTCTATTTTTTTATACTTAGATTGTATACTGATTAGTCCTGAGATATAGGTAATGAGAACTTCAATAGTAGGGAGAGATTTATTTCCTATATTAAGTAAATATTTTTCTGCGAAAATCTTCTCATATTTAGGTGTTACAAGAAACATTTTTGACAATTCACTCTTATTAATTTATCTGGTAGATAGCGTCATTTAATTGTAATATATCTTTGATCAATGAATAATAACATCCTAACCAAAATAATTTTATGCGAATCAGTAGTTCCTGAGGTCACTGCGTTCATCCGCTTCCATCATTTTCATTTATAATGGTACCTATAGATAACCTGATGAACCCATAGCTTCGTCATAGAGTATTTTTTTCCTCTAAATGTTGTTGTAAATAATATTATTATACAAAGTTCATAAGCAGCTTATTTAGCGAATTACGGAAACCATATAGTGTAACATTGGAAATGCCCAAATTATAAACAGATTGTACATATTTACAAATTGGGGAATCAAATAAATGCGAAATATTTTGTGTTTGATGTTTTCAAAGGTTTCTAAAGAAAATAAACTCACCAAAATCATTTAAAATTTTTAAAAACTTGCCTTATCTATAATCTATACTAATATTATAAAGCGGAAGAGTTTGTTTGTTTGTTTGAACGCGCTAATGTCAGGAACTACTGGTCCGATTTGAAAAATTCTTTCGGTGTTATTTAGCCCATTTATCGAAGAACGCTATAGGCTATATTATCTCATCACGATAAGACCAACAGGAGCGGAGCACTGCGGGTAAAACCGCAGGGCACAGCTAGTTATACATAATATATATGATGAATATAAGAGACAAGTTTTTTCCACAACATGCTTGCTCAGAAATAACACATTTAATATTAATTAGCAGTTCTAATTGAGCGTTGTTCTTCTATTTATATCAACTTTGGTTCAATATGAACGAACGAGCTTAACAACACTGACCTTTAGCATACATTTTGTCGTTTGTTGAGTCGTCTAATAAATAATGATCCAGGATATAAAGTGAGAGGTCAAAGGTCAATATTATGAGTTTTATTTTATACTAGCTGTGCCCTGCGGTTTCACCCGCATTGCTCCGCTCCTGTTGGTCTTAGGATGATGATATATAGCCTATTACCTTCCTCAATAAATGGGCTATCTAACACCGAAAGAATTTTTCAAATCGGACCAGTAGTTCCTGAGATTAGCGCGTTCAAACAAACAAACAAACTCTTCAGCTTTATAATATTAAGTATAGATTGTATGAATGAATGTACAAGTACTGCCCACGGCTTAGCTTTAAACCTAGTATGATGCATTATAAATTAATGATATATGCTAACGGTATGTTTGAAGTTTAGTGTATTTGTGTGTGGCTCCGTGGTTACGAAACGGATGAACCTATTTGAGAGCAGGTTGTATGTCTATGGAAAGTCTTATGCATGAATTAACTACAGAACATCTAAAACTACCTTCTCTCTTGAAATTTATAAGGAGTAGTTGTGAAGCTATTCAATAAATAAACGGTATTTTATATTTTCATCGGAGCGCCTAAAAATCAGCGTGAGTAAGAGAAATTATTATGCATAATTAAAAAAGCTGACACATCAAAATAAGTAAGTCCTTTGTTTTATTGGACTCTACTACAATTAGTATTTGTATTAGCTATTTTTGGTAAAAATAAATCTTCTTATAATCATCAATACAAACTAATTGAAAAATAATATACAGATACTGACACCGTTTCCAGGCCATCAATATTTTATCTAGTACACGAGGTACTATAAAGCAATTAGAAATATACAAATCCAATTGCTAGTTAAAATAATCAATCCCTGCTAAAACTAGGTCGTCACAAGAGCTATTATAGGTGTTTGCAATAACTTCCGTGTTATATAAAAATCTATTTAATTACGTATCCTTATAATCCATATTAATTACAGTGTATAGGAAGCCAATAAAAAATGGGTCATGACAATGATGCTAGTAGATAATGACCACAGTTTTGCCCATGTAGGTGATCCCAATTACTAAGCCAATTATATTATACTAGCTGTGCCCTGCTCAGCTCCTGGTGACTAACTAACATCAAAAGAATTTTTCAAATCGGACCAGTAGTTCCTGAGATTAGCGCGTTCAAACAAACAAACTCTTCAGCTTTATTTATATTTTTTATTAATATAGATAGTATGTTATTATATATTACATCTATTTATCGTCACTCAAGCTTTTAGTGAAGTTAGTTAAAACAAAAAGAGAGTGAAAAACATACTAACAAGTTTTTGAAAATACACATTTTGTCATTGTATGAAAAATAAATGCAGCTATATAGCTGACTATAAAATGCATCAAATTTGTTTATGTAGAGTCAAATAAGAGTAAGAAATGTAACATAACACATGAAATAAATTAAAACTAGATTAGAATCCCAGAATGAAAAAAAAACCATATTTTTAATTAAAACACATAGTTTTAACTGCAACCAAAACACTGCTCCCATGTTTATACGCTAATATACATTAATCACAAAATAAAAATTCGATACAACAATACGACAAACATAATTTTAAAGTCAACTAATTGTGCAGTTGTTTTTACCAAACGCAGATAAATAAGCGCAACTAAACGATGTTTACCACAACACAGATCCACAAAACAGCTCTTAAAGTTACTCATTTGTGTTTACTGCTGGTCACAGCTTATTAGCTGAGATAAGACTTCAATTCTAAATACAATGCACGAATAAACTGGCCTCGAAACGTTTTAAACTTCTGTGAAATTGAAAACTGGATTGTCAAAACAGAAACGTAAATAATAAGCCAAGGTTCTTTTATTTGTTGAGACTATTATAGATTGTAGAAACTACATCGCACGGAGTATTTTAAACATAACGTTTTGAAATAAACTTTCTAGCTTCAATATTTTCCTATGTATGTCATTAGCGCGTATAATATATTATAATAGCTTCAAAAAATACATAAACACATATTTAACGGACATTCAATACTATGCCGCATGCAAAGTTTATGTGATGGAAACTAGACAAATCATACAAAAGCTATATTAATCACTACGATCCCAAAACAGTATTTTTCAGTGCAAGGCCTTATCAATCAAATCAAAAAAAAATTGTAACATTTCCAAATAATATTTTACAAATAACGACTATAAACCAATCGATCCTATGTGTCCTAACATTTTACTTCAATATTTCAAAAGTTTTAGTATAATATTGTATACGGTCTATTGTAATTATAGTACACTGCAGCACATGCATATTGTATACATGAAACTACGATTATACCGTAATTAACGAAACGAATTCCAATTCAATACCCAAGAACTTTCCATGAAACCCGCATTAGGTACGAAATTATAATTCAAAAATTACGCTGTTCCAACTCTACAGAGCCAACTCCGTCATTTCACACTTACAGCGTGCAAAAGTACAAGATGAATGTTTAACAATAAACGTTCATTTCTTTATTTTAGTATTGTTCTCGGATCATAAACTGGCGGAGTCGTATTTCTTCGTTTACTTGAGATTTCATTCCCAATTTTATGCGTCGTTTTGCAATAAAATTTCTATATGGTAATCGATACGCTGCTTTTATTACTGAGTTATGACAGTCGTTTATCAAAATATGCATAAATATTTGGTGAATTGATGGATCGAACGATTCGTCTGCTGAAGACAAAAGATAAGGGGCGACGTTTTGGATGTTTTATAAATGAGGAAGTTGCAGATAACAAATTATTTACTACTGGTCGTTTGAGCCTGTTCCTTTTAGAATAAAAATAAAAAATAAAGCATATGTCAGGATAAAATATGACTTTGTAAATCAACTTTAAGTATCGAAAGTTTAAATAATTCATAGACTAGTTTATAAGTTTATTCACAGCAAACGTACACAATTCAGAAAGGCAATTATTATTTATTACCATAGAAATATTATTAATTTTGCTCCAGTTAAGGTTTAGTTTAAATTTTTATTGATATATTTTTACGATAACAAATAAAATAAACAGAACAATGTCAAACAAAGCATGACGCCATTAAAATATGCAATACTCTTTGTATTTACGAGTATGGGCAGAAATCTTGCAGAAATAGTGTAAATTTGTTTTACTTCCAGAATGTTCCTCGAGTTGTCGAAGATCCTTATGTAAACAGACTCTGATTGCTCTAACGAAGAAATTTCCTAACATCTTAATGATTTAATTAATTACGTATTTTTTACAGAATTTTTTGTGATTTAATGTTTAAGAGAAACGCATACAACGACACATTCTTAATTACCTCAGGTTCCTGAAAGAAGTCTATTAGCAATAACTAACAGGTACATTATAAATAAGGGGAAAAGAAAATAGTTGACAACGTATACGATGCCTACATTTGCATACCTAGATGCATTTCTCAATGAATTAAAAAATAAAATTAATTAGGCTAGCACGTTCAGAAAATTTTTCTCCCATAAAAAACTGAGTCCACTTTTTTCGACTTATAACTCCGTACCGCCCATAATTTTCTTCCTTGGATATTACTTTAATAAGGAAACGCTTGGTTGGAGGTTTTCCTTAGATTTATGCCTTTTTAAAATCGTAAAAAAGGGTCTTAAAATGTTTAAAGGACATCAATTTCTATATGCCACAAAAAAGATTGAAAAATATAGACGACATAGTAACTTTCAGTCATAGCTCTTAAAACATCAGAATTTTATTGAAACAAATCGTAATGCTTATCGTATGCTTTCTTTAAATAATTATTAGAATGATAATAGTAAAATTCAACGCGAAATTAAAATACTTATGACGACATGACGACGACTGGTACAAAACGTTTATACAATTATATTCTTCAAACTACTTGGCACTTCGTGATATTAGTCATCTAGGACGCCCTAAAACCCTAATAACATTATTTTATTATTTTCTTCAAACTTAGCACTTAGTTATATTAGTCACATTACGCCCTAAAACCCTAATAACATATCTCTTTGGCCTTATAATATTTCCGCTATTAATCTACGCAAAAACAACAAATATGTCCACGCGTATAATTCTCCAAGTACTTCACGTTACCAAATCAGAAGAGCAATTTCATTAACGTAACCAGGTTATACCCGGCTCTCGACGAATTAATTGTTTCGTACAATTTTTGTTGCTAATGATTTTTTGTGCTTGGCACTGATTGGAGGTTTGTTGATAAATTATTAATTATTGTGATTGGTAAGGGACGGAATAAGGAATTAAAATAATATAAAAAACAGATCACAATGATCGATTTTTCTATCCTTTAATAATTTCTCATTTATTAAGCATTTTTTTTTTGAGAAATAAATGTCTTAAACCGTAAATGCTCTAAAACTTAATTTCAAAAGGGGTGGAGTAATTAATGGTGAGGTAATAAGTACGTCAATATATAATACTAGCTCCCGCCCGCGACTCCGTCCGCGCGGATGTCGGTCTTCGCGTGGATGGTTTATTTCTCAATTTTGAGTAACTCTGACATTGACATCTTATAAATATCTATTGGACCCAAATACGGCTAGGCCTATAATAATACGCAACGTGTGTTCGCGGTTCTACAGAACAACGTCTATGGATAAAACTGAAAAATTAAGATTAATTTTTTTTCTACGTATTTTTCCAGGATAAAAAGTATCCTATTTTACGCCCAGGATAATAAGGTATAATTATACCAAGTTTCATCGAAATCGAACCGTTAGTTTTCACGTGATGTCTTCACATACAGACAGATAGACAGACAGACAAAAATTTTTTTAATCACATATTTGGGTTTGGTATCGATCCAGTAACATTGAAAAAATAACTAGCAGGGGGTGCTAGTTATTTTTTCAATATTTTCAATGTACAGAATTGAACCTTCTACAGATTTATTATATTATGTATAGATTATTATGCATAGATAATGTAGACAAAGATGTAATGCTTTCATGAATTGTGTTAATTTGGGCAAAATTTTCACCAATTCTGGTTCTCTCTGTTGTTTGCTGAAATGTCTGTCGTTAGCAATGCTACTCAAATACGTATATAGTCCACGTGGAATCACACGCCTTATAGATGCATTTCTCTTCTAATGCATTGATCGATTTTATTTACGTGCGTGTAGTTTTCTGTGCATTCCCTTGTTGAGACTATTTTTTCTTCTTCCTTGGAATATCAAATCCACTGTCCTAGAAAAATTAATAAAAATTAATTCATTATACCTACACACTACAAATATAGATTTACATAGAAATTAATGATAGAGCTGTTTAATTGTATTAGGATCTTTAATATGCATTATTGCATTATAATTTTTTACCTTAGGTATTCTTTCTATATATACTTTTTTTTAAATCCAAAAGACATCTTCTTATGCGTAAAAAACTTACATGAATATTTTCAGATAATGTTAATTACATTTGTTGTTGAATGGACCAACTATTGTAACTTTTCCTATACTTTAGTTTAGGATATATAATTAGAATAATTTATAAAGCATTATAGTATAAAATTCACACAGCAGATACTTTGTAATTTAGTAAATTATTAAGTATTTAATACATCTAAAGCACTAAAGTCCATTAGTTTGTACTGTATTGTTTATTCCCTGAACATTGTTTTCATGGAAATACTGCAGTATATTTTTACGAAATGTTGGATCAACTCCAACGTTACCCTTTTAACAATATTTGTTTTCAATATTTCATATACGCGAGCTTACGGGTAAATACATTATAGTCTACTTTTTAATTTACTCTGTACATAAATTTAAACTCGACTTATATTGGTGTATCAATAGTGGAGTTACTGTTTAGTTTCTATTTTGTTAGGAATTTTCATTGCGTTTTGTTTGATTACATTATATGCACTTTTGTGAATTATTAAAATACCTTATATTATAGTATAACAATGAATACAGCGCATATTATCAACTAGATTTCCGCCCGCTGTTTCGTCCGCGTTTTCGTATAAAAGTAGCTTGTGTCTTATTCTCGGTCTTCAGCTACCTACATTACAAATTTCATTGTAATCGATTCAGTAGTTTTTAAGTGAATAACAATCGCGTTTATAATATAAGTAGGATGTAATTTACGTAAAACATTTAGCACTGTCTTTCCTTAAAGTATCCGTCAAGCTTTCCAGCATAAAATCCTTTCCCAAGGTCTGTAATATTTTCTCCTAATATCCTTCCTCTTTGAATAGTCCATGCAAGGTCGCAATATAGTTAGTTATAAATAGAAAGCTATGGAAACAATATGTTATTAGATGAGAATAAAAGAAAATAAATACAATACTTACCTACTTCATAAAATGAATAGCGGAAGCCGGAATAGGATCTAAATGCTATTGAAAAGAAAATATAAAATTGCAAATTATAAAAGTTTGTAGTTGCAGATTTATTATAGCCGTGCTAATTAGTAATGCAGTTTTCTGACAATCAGAAGTATCGAATGTTATTGTATCATTATAATAAGTTAGCAATACAGTTTTCTGCAAAACAGAACTATCGAATAGGTAGGTATCTATTGAGCCAAGTATTGACTTTGAAGCCATTTTAGCAAAATATTAAAACACCACCTATATCACTTTTAAGTTCTTCTTCTATCTACATCTGCATATAATAATTTCGAATAGCAACTTCGGCCAACCGCACCTTTATGGCTGGCCACCAGGCGCTGTCTAATATTCCTTATTCATGTTCGAATATTTTCTTACTGTGTCTACACCTGTATAGTTACATTATTTAATTGTTTTTATTATATAGTTTAAATTTTTGTACATTATTTAATCATCGACTTTTAATCATTAATGCTCAGTAGATTTAACCCTTGATTGCGTACAAAGTCAAGGGCGGTCACTAGTCGTAAATAAAAATTACCTCGCGTGCTGATCTTAGTGTAATTTACCTCTGCCGTTAGAATCGACCAACTGTAGCGTGCCGGTAATGGTTCGTAGATCGGGAATTTATTTTTTATTTCAATAGAATTACATTAGACTAGAGAAATAGCAAGTATACTTATTCATATATTTTATAATTTAACAACATTATTTCACATACCTACAAATCTACCCAAAATTAGACTACGCTCTATATTGAAGCTATACCTCGAAAGACTAGGACTTGGGTTGGCTAGGGTAATAAGATAGCATTGTACTGCTAAAAGAGTGTTCAATATCGGTCCTTCAGTTTCGTAGCTTATTTGATACAAACAAAGAAACAAAGATCTTTCCTGTATGTTTTTCTTCTCTATTGTCGTTTCTTCTTTATCGTAGATAAAATAAAGAAGTGCCTATGTAGATACTATCTTCGAAAAGCTTCTAGAATAACCATAACAGAGAACTTCCTTCTCATTAATAAAACTGCCAGAATGTGGTACCTACAATTGTTTTTATTTGTATTTGTTATTAAAATGGAAACATTAAATATTTGGACGCGACGGAGCGAGATATACAGCCGACGCTGATACTGCAAACAATGATTTGTTATAATACCGAGTAGCGAGTGAAATAAAACACGAATTTCAGTTAAGTGATGAATTTTATAAATATTAAGTGAATGCAAATATACGCTATTTCAATTTGCGGCGCCATTTCGTTAGTCTGGTAATTCGTATTGTATTGTTGCTTTTCATCTATGAAAGTAAGGAATGTATTGAATGCAAATATTTTGTAGCAATCGTTCATGACAATTTAATTATAATATTATAACGCGTGTTCAATGCAAAATTCAACAAGAATTGCCTATAAACATTTAAGTATTGATATAATTTTGTAAAAATTTTGCAAACTCATTCGCAACTCCTGCATGTCATAGTTTTGTATATCACCTAAAATGGAACAATTTCAAAAAATCTGAATCAAACAGTGCTGAAACTGACCCTAAGGCATCATCATCAGTACGCTTACAAAAGCGTGTATACTTTTACAAAAAACAATATATTTATATATTTTTTAATAGGGAAAACATTTATTTTATATCATTTTTCTTATTATTTAAAATCAATGTTTTGTGTAATTTTTGTTAATCTATAAGAAAATTAATAAAAATCGCTATAAATAAAACTTTAAAATAAAATTCATTCGTAAAATCCCCTTTTAAGATTATTAAAAAATACATTTCATTCGAATGAATTGACGCTTCTCAAATCCGATTAATTAAATGCAGTGTTTTAACATTAACATATTACTGACGTGAAAGACATTCGTTCATTTTTAACCGACTTCAAAAAAAAAGGAGGAGGTTATCAATTCGGCCGGTATATTTTTTTTGTCTGATTAATTAACAGGTGAATAATATAATTTTGTATAAAAGAAGGATATGAAAAAGGAGTCTTTACAATGTTTTAATAAAATGGTAAAATCAAATTCAAATAATTCGTTTCACCTCACCCTATCAGAAATCATTAATTGAACTTAAATTCAAGAGTCGTAGTTTAATTTACCTAGACTGTCCTGTAATATTTAATAACTATTCGGTAAAGTTTTAATATGAAAATAATAATTCAAAAATAAGATCAAAAATAATTGGCAGAACTACACGAAAATACAATTAAATATTAAAAATTAATAGAAAATTCGACCAGACCAGACAGACAATTTATTATAAAATTTAAATTTAATTATTTCACACAAATATTTGTCCTTGAGTCTTGCTTTGAATAAAAAATTCTGTTTATTATTATATTACAAACTTAAGTACTATATATTGCACGACTCATGATGCGAAGCATCAGAGAGTGCTTTACGATCGAAAAATTTTTTTCGCCTCATTTTTGCAGCTATTCTTATTATTATAGCCTTGTTAGTTCACGGAATCAAGATATTTTGCATACTATTGTCGAGATAATTTAATGGAGATTAATCCCATACTTTTTAAAAATTGATTTACTTCAATAGAATTGGAAAAAAACACCGAAATAGGTCAAAAAATTTTCCTGTCCGTCATGTGTGAAACCTGAAAACACTATAACTTGTGAAAAAATCCATCATTTGAGTTAAATTTTTTTTTTAAATATTCTAATCGACGATTGTAGGTCACTGAATGCGAATGATTAATTAATTCAGTGTCGTTTAATTGCAATTAATAAAAAACGAAAACTACAAGACTGTATATCTATATATATATTTTTTTTTTTTATATTTCATAATTAAATGAGCATTATGAGTCGTGCACTTTTGGATTTTCCAATTTTCTAATTTTAAATATTAAACCAGTTAAATATTAAACGCGCGTCTGATGATAGAATATCCAACCACAGCTATGCAATGCGATCGTTATGGCGGCGGTCGGCCATTTTGAGGCAATGGCCCGCGCGCCAACATTACCGGAAAATGTGTTTTATGTCACCTGGCGTTTACTGTATTTTCATAGCTTATAAAACCTTTTTTTAATTCGATTTATAATTAAAGATTTATGTGATAAACTAGTAATGGAAAATGTTAAATATTTCCTAGATTTGGTTGCATTTAACTACGGCTCTAGTTCTACTAAGTACTAATATCGTTCTGCATATTTCATTTCATTGTAAACACTGGCCACATAAACATCATAGTCATGAATAGTCATGTTTCCGATAGGTTTTGTTTAGATTAAAGTATTTTTTATCAAATAATTGTCACTAGGTAGAATTAGAGATAGAGTTATTTAGGTATAAGTATATGACCTGTTTGTCTGTTCTCTATCGCCTTAAAGTTTAATTATTAGAAATATCATAATCCTATAGTATTAAATGAATAAAGTCATATTAAAACAAAACATCTCAAATCGTATTTCCCCTATATGACATGTAACCAGGGTCGTATCCGGCACAATACAGAAAATGATAAATGACAAAAATCTCACCTGTCAAGTACCGGTTCTTTCTAAATAAGAAAAACAGTTTCAACATGACCGTGCTTTGCCGAGTCAAAAACATAACATATTATGTAACATAAAATATTGTTTGTTAGTTAAAAAAATGAACTCAAATAATATATCTATATCTTCTCGTCAAATTCAAGCATATTATAAAATTCTCAGGACTCAAGATATCAAATAAACCTTCCCCAACTTCTGACAGAGCAAGTTTTTACACAACTAACAAATTATACCACTAGACAGGATCAAATATGTATACGCGTAAAATAGTAAACTTAAGCGTGCTGTAACTCGCTTAAAACTCTTAACTTAAATGAGTTAACACTAAAAATACGACCGAAAATTAGCAGCCTCGTATCGGCGGAAACCAGGACACAAGCTCCACACACCCATTAAAATAAATAATAAATTCGCTAAGTACCTGAGCAGTACTTAAAAACACTCGCGTTCTTAGCACGGTAAACTTGCACAACTTATGCAAAATGGATTTACTCGTTGGAAAATATGGCTCCAGAGTGAACCGCTTCAGATAATTGCTGAACTCGTCTCCTAATGAGGCGGTGTGCCCGCTTGGCTTAGAGAACGTGGATTTGACTTACGTGTTTCCATATTTATTTTTGGTACAGCGCTTTGGAAGGGTTGTAAGAGAGCATGCACTAGCGTTTACATGCTGGTGGCTATATTTAGAACACCAGTTAAAATACTTTGTCATGAACACGATTCCTACACGATGTTCTATCAAACAAATCCACGCAAGCCTTTTATTTTAAGGGCCTATCCCTTTTGACCTTATCGGGAGAATAAATAACTGATCAGCGAAACAATTTTTTATCCTCGCTTACGTAAACGCAACATTTTAATCCTGAAAAGAAAGCGTTTGAGCAAGAACACCCTTCTAAATTAAGTAGTTTGTTTCAATCTTATCTTTTGTAGTTTTATATAAATTGCTTTAAAACCAGTTTACCCTTAGCAAACATTAAAACGACGTTGACAAGGCCGTCCGGTAAAGACTTCCTGGGTAGAACTATACAATCTTATCTTTACTATAAATACACTTGCTAATGGGAGACTCCTCGTACTTTAGTTATTCTAATGGATGGGCTAACTTTAACCCCTGGAACGCGTATTATATTAAGTGACTGATTGGTGTAATGGGGCCATTACATCGACATTATTTAAGCATTCGGGTGCAAAAGTTTGTGATGAAAAGTGCAGAAGGAATTGGAAACATGTGAAATGATCTACCATACTGACCAACATGTTCATCTATAACCAATATCTAATAGTTCATACATTATGTATTAATATTTACTAATTAAGTAGATTTTTTTAAATATTAATTAATATATTATAACCTCATCTCGTCTGTCTTAATTTTATTAGATAATGATGATATAAGTACCTTAAGATTCATACATAATCTTTCAGTTCCTATCCTAGCTATTAAAGATAGCATTAGACCTAATAATTCAAGCCATTGGATTGGACTACCACGCCAGCTCTTCTCATTCTTACATCAGTCTATACAAACAAAATAATACTCATGAGTTCGTTTGAAGGCACAATTAGTTGAGCGTATACGTCAAGCGTATACATGCAAGGATGCAAATGTAAGCGTATAGTTCAATACGCTTGTAGTAGGACTTAATTATACAATTATGTGAGGGAGTGTCGTGGGAGCAACTGAACCTGCGTTTATATTCTGATACAATATGTTCCTATCAAGATAAAGTCAAACTCATTTGAACCAACGTTATTGTATTAATCTTCTGAATGCAATTAGTTCATAATAATTTATTTATCTACACTAATATTATAAAGAGGAAAACTTTGTTTGTTTGTTTGTTTGTTTGTTTGATTGTAATGAATAGGCTCATAAACTACTGGACCGATTTTAAAAATTCTTTCACTATTCGAAAGCTACATTATCCACGAGTAATATAGGCTATACTTATATTATCACGCTAAGACCAACAGGAGCGGAGCCACGCGGGTGAAACCGCGCGGCACAGCTAGTGTATCTATAAACAGAGGCAATTGATTTTTTAATGACTAAAATCATTTTTATGATAACGTTTACAAAACCAGCTTTTATCTTCATGTTTATTGCGTAGGTGTACCTAATAATATGTTATCTAACTTACCTATGTAGGTATGTACATTGTACATACCACTATTGTAATTCTTTTATCCTAATCCCATTTTATTCATACTTTTGTGTGACATAGAAAAGCTTAAGAATTCTGCTATCATCAAAACAGTTATCCCATAACCACTGCATTTAAAGATAAATTTAGAACTACGATTTTATACAGTATACTGCTCACTTTAAATCAAACACTCAAATTACAGAAATCAGACCGCAATACACCAAATTATTAACATTTACTCGTGATTAGCTCTAAAATTATCACTCAAATTCACATATCTTTTGCAAAAGCAATTAGCGTATTTCGAGGATCTTCATTAATTATATTATATGTACATTAGTAAGCTCGTATCAACATATTGTATGAGTGAGTCGCAGCCTTTGTACGCCTGTGACAATATTTGGAATATTAATTTCCGTGTGAGATTATTTTGATACGCGCTTTAACGTTATTCCGAAATGCGATGCTTTTTAATTTTAATGTTGGGAATTTTGCTTTTAATTGAATTTAGGATTTTACATTGAGTGGAGTATGAATCTGTTGTATTTTGGATTAATATTTTGATTATTTCATAGAATTGCGATTAAAGAAAAGAAAACAATATGGTTATCATCGAAGTTATGTTCCGGGTTATTTATTTTTATTTATTGTTTGTATAATTTATAAAAAATAATTTTCATACGTATTAAATAGAAACAAACTGATCAGATAAAATAACGGGTTAAAGTTTGTGTATATTACTATGGTAATAAAGTATAAGGATGGGCACATATATGTACGTTACATGTACGTATATATTTATTTAACACACTCATGTGCATGATAACAAAAATACAAAGAAGAAACAATATGATAACAGTAAATATTCAACACAAAGGGCGACTTTATCACTGTTACTGCAACATCACTGTTGTACACCAATACATGATAACATGTACATGGGTTTGCAAATACCACCAAAACCATCTTCCCCTAAATTCGCGAGATCAAGTCCAACAGATCCCGGAATAGCCAAGAAACCCCATACAAGTTTACGACACACGAAATGAAGTCATTAGCGTCTAAGCCGTAACACTTGCAGATAAGAACCTCGGCTTAATGACGATTCACTTCACTCGATAATACGTAGGTTTCCCTTCGAATATTACTGAGATAGCGTTGTGTCAACAGCAATTTGCTTAACGCGACTGATTCCGAATATATATCGCGTATTATTGTGTTAGTATTTGTTCAGTTGTATAAATTGTTTGAGATGTAAGCTATGAAAACCTGAAGTCAATAAAATTGGTAAAAACCAAGTTAACTCTTTTAGTTCATAAAACTACTTAATGTAGATAAGTGTAAAACTGCAAAACTGTGTAAAACAATCTTTACAAACATGTAAAACTATAGAATGGTTTTAAAAATATATTTATGTAAAAAACACATAAACGATAAATAAAATAGTCACAAATTAATATGTATATCAAAAGTAAATTGATATTTTATCAATACAATACAGTACCTACTGCTAGAGAATAATATCAATTATTAGGTATCAATAAACTCCGTTTTCAATAAAGAGTAATATGAGCATTTATTAAAATATATTTCCAACATGTTTCATACACGAAATCATTATCTTTAAAAATAATATTACACATCAAATGGAGTAAACAATTACGAAATAATATTGGAAAATTGAAATATCTATTAATCATGTACATATCACAAATTTAATATTAATATTCGGGCTTGTAATTTGTTATTACGAATTATTGTTGGTGTTATTATATTGTACTGCTATCGTTTACAAAATATAAACGAACATTTCTTCAATAAACAGTCCAATCATCATCATCATCAATATCATCATCATCATCATCATCAATACATATAATAAAATTGTAGAAAAGTAGTGTCTGTACAATTGAAATATGTAAAAAAAAATTAGCAGGTGTTATTATTGAATCGTGCCCGAATCCAAAACTGTTGTTGAAAAAATTTTTGTCTGTTTGTCTGTTTGTCTGTATGTTTGAACACGCTAATCTCAGAAACGGCTTATCCGATTTAGATGCGGTTTTCACAAATATATTGTGGTAAGCTTCATTTAACATTTAGTGTTTATTTCATGTTAATCGGTTAATAAATAAAAAAGTTATGACCATTTAAGTAATCACGGCGAACATTTGCTAAGGCATTCTATTGATACACTGTACAGTGTACGATAATAACACAAATAAATTTATTACGTAAGTTATACGCTACAGTTATTCCAGATTGTCATATCGAAAGTCCCCAAGGGGGGGCGAGGTAAGCTGAGGGTGCAGTAGGGGGGGAGGAGTTCAAAGGACCTTTATTTAGATTTTTGCTCAGCCTAAAACCTGCACAAATTGCATTATAGTTACTTCTAGGTAAATTTTCTACATAAAATTTCCTTTAAATAATTATGTCGTAGGTATTATATTTTTAACCCCCGACGCAAAAAGAGGGGACGTGTTATGACCGCTATGTGTGTTTGTGTGTCTGTCTGTGCCACCGTAGCCCGCTAACGAGTAATAAGAATTAGATGCGGTATTTGTGAGGGGGAATATTTTCCGACGCTGGTTCTTAGATATATTTTATCAAAATCTGTTCATCCATTTATTATATATAGGGGTAAAAGTGGGAATGAAAAAAACGAATGTTGTAATTTATACCCAAGTGACAAATCAAATGAAAGTACACGACCTGTCAGAACAATTAGTCAAATTTATCAAAATCGGTTCATCCATTTATTTGATATAGGGGTAAAAATGAGAATTAAAAAATGAATTTTATCAAATTTACCCAAGTGACATATCTAATGAAAGGCATGGCGTGTAAAGTACAATTAGGTGTATTTTATCAAAATTGGTTCATCCATTTATTGGATATAGGTATAAAAGTGTGAATAAAAAAAATGCATTTTGTCAAATATACATAAGTGACATATCAAATGAAAGGGCATGACGTGTGAAGTATAATCAGGCATATTTTATCAAAATCGGTTCATCCATTTATTATACTATAGTGTTAGACGTAACTTTTGATTTAATATTTTTGTGGATGAATAGTTGTCAATGTAGTTGTCATTATTTCATATCTGAACATGCTTAGCTGTCGAATACTATAAAAAGCCGCTTTCCTTTGACTCGTGGTGCATTCGTACGAATCGTGCCTAGGGGCTCGGATGTTGATTATACGACGTTCGACCCAACTACCCTCACTTTGCTAATAGTGGTTGACTTGCTGCGATTTGTTATCAACTACCTACATCAATCAGGTAGCTGTGTAGAATCGCAGTACATTCTTATTACATTCAAACTAATATTTAACCCGGCCTCGCGTGTTATTTCTTACATCAGAAGTGGTATAGAATTCCAGCCCATACTTTTTAAATGTGTTTAAGTTTACGTAGTTTTGTAACGGCATACAGGCATTTGTGTTTTTTCGTGCGTTGTGTAAAGTAAAAGTTTGTTACGTGGATTATTGTAACTGGAATGTAGTTCATCGAAGGAATTGTGTGTGCTATCTGGGCTGCGGTCCAGGGTAGTTGTGTCTCTTTGTGATAAGCGATCCTCGATGCCTATGTCACAAATGAGTTGGTGTTGTTCCCATGATACGCTAACGAAGTGCCTCTGTCATGTGGAGTGATTGGTGTTCTGTAAGATCAGTGTGGCCGAGGCAGTGTGTTTTTGAAATCCCGAGATGAACTAAGTATGGCCGTGTTAGACATAACTTTTGATTTAAAAATTTTGTGGATGAATAGTTGTCAATGTAGTTGTCTTTATTTCATGTCTGAACATGCTTAGCTGTCGAATACTATAAAAAGCCGCTTTCCTTTGACTCGTGGCGCATTCGTACGAATTGTGCCTAGGGGCTCGGACGTTGTTTATACGACGTTTGACCCAACTACCCTCACTTTGTAAATAGTCGTTGGCTAGCTGCGATTTTTTATCAACTACCTGCATCAATTAGGTAGCTGAGTAGAATCGCAGTACATTCTTATTACATTCAAACTAATATTTAACCCGGCCTCGCGTGTAATTTCTCACAATAGGGTTAAAAGTGGGAATTTAAAAAACGAATGTTGTCAAATATACCCAAGTGACATATCAAATGAAAGTGCATAACGTGTGAAAGTACAATGAGTCATATTTTTATCCAATTCGGTTTATCCATTTATTGGATTATAGCAGTAAAAGTGGGAATGAATAATCGAATGTGGTCAAATAATACACTCAAGCGGCATATCAAATGAAAGGGTATGACGTGTGAATTACAATTAGTCTGGTTTTATCAAAATCGGTTCATCCGTTTATTACATATAGTGCACCTAAGGGGTGATAGTGGAAATAAATAATCCAAATGAAGCATCAAAGGATATGACGTGTACATATAGGTACAATTAGACATGGTTTACATCAAAATCGGTTCTGCCATTTACTAGGGGTGAAAGGGAAAAGTTGAAAGTCTGTGAAAGTAGAAGGATATGGGAGCGGGAGGATAGCCATACCCTGGAAATT
>CAJQZM010010989.1:0-11384 GCA_907164665.1 Colias nastes | reverse complement strand
ATAGCAACTATCAAATGGCTGATGCAAATTGTAGTATAACTCAGAGGCATAGTCGCGGTAATTCGTATAGCTCGCCAAATATAAAACTTGTATGGCCTGTGCTTTATGTATGTGTAGCTTTGACGTTTCTCACTCAGCAATCTTTCATCTGAAATTAAATTTATATAACTTTAGAGGTCTTAATGGCACATCCGGATGGAACGATGGTACTAAAACAGCTGACTTGCTTTCTATGAAAGAGGTAGAGAGACAGACAGAGAAACACGCGCACGCCGCACGGCTTACAACTATAGCAAAAAGTGTCGTTACAACCATCTTGCGCCTCTTCGCAATACGCGGAAAGGAACTTCGTTCCAATATTAAAATAATAAATAATTAAAGAACTTCGTTCCGTCCGCGGCTTTTCCCGCCTTGTCAAAAGAAAACTCGCATACATCCCGATCCCGTGGGATTTCTGGGATAAAAACTATCCTATGGCTTTCCTCAGATCTCACGCCCGATGGCCAGAGCCTAACCTATCATATCCTACTTACCTCGGCAAATAAATATTTGTTTCCATAGGATTCTTAATATTTCATCATATTCACTTCTTATTAGATCTGATAAAATTGCCGGAACAAATATCAATGTAAGCGACTGCTGCACTTTTGATATAAATGGAATTATGTATTCGTAAACCTGTAACAAATATTTTAATAATTGTAATGATTAAAAACACTTGTATCGTTACTAAATAAAGAGAAAAAGTTTTAAGTTACTAAGCATTAAATCAACTTGTTACACTAAACAAATAATCGTTATTTAGTTAATTAAGTGACTTCAAAAAAGGAGGAGGTTCTCAATTCAGCCGGTATATTTTTTTTCAGTTTTCTACTCAAGGATAGAGGAATATCTTACCCCAGCATTGTACATTCTTACTCCGTCATATAGAAAAAGCAAGATGAGTGGATAGCTTGTTACGTAGAGAACAACCATCTAAATAAAATAAAGAAAAACATAAATAACAATTCTTCAATCGATAACATTTAACATAATTCATATTTACCGCTAACTGCATTTCAATATTGGCTTCATCGAATTTATCCATTAATTTCTTATAAATATCCAAAAGCTTCTTCGTTTGTTCAATTTTAAATTTCACTTGATTTTCGCCGATGACTTTCAAATTATATGTATATTTAGACTCATATAATCCCCTGAGCTTTTTCATTCGGTCGTACATAATATCCAACAAGATAATACTTGGTAACGAGCTCAAATTCATCGATAAAGGGACTGCTATTAATATGTGTACATTGAGTGGATAGTGAAGAATAACCTTGTAGTAAACAATTAAGCCAAGTACCTCAAGAACAAAAAAAATCACGTAGAATATCGTTAGATTGGGGATCAGAATCAACGGGGATCCCAACAAATCATCTATAGACTTGATGGACATAATAAACTTCAGAATCGTTGATTCATTGAATATAGATGTAGCTCCTCCGCAAAATATTTCGAATGCCACATAAAAACTGGAATCTGTTAAACAGAAGCTTCTGCAAGGAAATTGAGCGCACGAATACGTGAGAAACACGACGCAGTAGATTATTTTGAGTATCTGTTTAGTTCTGGTAGTTTCAACATGATAATAATGGCCAGTCGCTAATCTCAGCAATATGATGACATTAAATACAATTCTTTGGTAGGTTTCATTTTGAGTGAAATTACTATTCGAAGTATATAATATCATTGTGGAGTTGTTTCAAGCAAACAACAAAGAACGTACTGAAATTGAATAATATGAATCATTATTAGTCGCATCAGATAATGTAGTTTAATAAATTATTCTGTTATCTATTGAAAAAAGAATCGATTTTTATGACATTAATTGAATACGTTTTGACCCTCAACTGTTACATATAATTATATTTATGTATAACATTTCTTTTCGAGCACTTTCTAATAAGATCGATATAGAAGTAGTAAAGATATTATTTTTTTAAACGTGTGAAGATTGTCCTGAAATATTTATTTATTATTTATTATTTTTTTAAACGTGCACATTGATTTGCCAAATATAATATCGTGATTAAAAGAAAACAGAAACAATTTACTTTCCTATTTGCAAAGCAGGTTTAGCAATTTGAAATGAAATAAAATACGTATATTAGAAGCAATAAAGAGAATTTTATTTCAATTAACAGGACATTGTTTATACATGAATATGCTGACAATAATATTCCTAGAGATGGCGATATTCTCGTCAATTTTGCTTTGACTTTGCGGGCGAAGCAGCAGGTAACAGCTAGTTTAATATTTATATGAAACACACAAATATAATATACGTTTAAGAAAATTTAACGCGAACATTTCTAAACTGTAAAAGTACAACCAAATGACTGATACATATACCTATAAAGCCACTACTAGGCAAAGACAGATTAACAGCTATTCCTTTACATATATATTGAACTAGCTTTCCGCCCGCGGCTTCGCCCGCGCAGTCAAAGAAAAACCCGCATAGTTCCCGTTCCCGTGGGATTTCCGTGATAAAACCTATCCTATGTCCCGGGGTAAAAAGTAGCCTATGTCCTTTCTCGGGTATCAAAATATCTCTATACCAAATTTCATGCAAATTGGTTCAGTAGTTAAGGCGTGATTGAGTAACAGACAGACAGACAGAGTTACTTTCGCATTTATAATATTAGTATGGATTGTACTGGCCGATGTTTCACATACAAATACACATGTCGTTTTTTCAAGCAAAAGATCTTCATCTGAAAATAAAAGAAAATAAACATATTGACATATTTTATTTTTTCTTCATTAGATATATACAGAGTTAAATAATATATAAAATTTAAAAGTTTGTATTAATATTTTAAGGAAACCGCTGTTCGCGGAATGCAGTAGCTCAAAAAATCTTTCTGTTGGTGACAAATTTTTGAAATCGGTTGTGTAGTTCTTGAGTGAAATCGTTACAAAAAAAACTATCCTGTATCATTTATCTCAGGACTATATTTCTACAAAATTTCATCCAAATCGATTCAGTAGATGATTCGTGATTAAAAGACAGACAGATAGTTAATTTCGCATTTATAATATTCGTAAGGATGTCTCACCATTGCAAAACAGCGTCTGTTTCCACAGAATCTTCAAAATCTTCTCGTACTCAGTATTAATGGATTCAGATAAATACCACGAATATATCTGTCAACTGTGTAAATACGCCGGCACAAAGAGCATGAACAGAGTGTCTTTTATTTGCAGTAGAAATGGTATGGTTCCTACTAAACCCTGAAAACGTTTCATTTATCATAAATTGTCTAGTATCCACAATATATAATGGCGCGAAATGCCCACAGAGAATACATTTTTTATAGATTCATTTATATTTTCCAAATTTAAAATAGCTTACAGTCTTATGCATAAAAAGTAACTTATTACTAGCATAAGCAAGAAGTTAAATAATGTTTTCAAAATTTAACAAACATGACGAAATTTTTAACTTTTTCAAACAACCATATAGGTATTTATGGTTGTAAGGTATTTGCATGTTAATTATTCAAATTCATTTTAATTAGACATTCTTACTAATTTATTTTTATATGTCCAACATATCCCTTCGTCAAAACTTACGCTCTTTAAGAAAAAAGCAACTGCCGTATTTAAACCGAAAACAAGCCCTTGGGATAACATTGTAGCAAGAGTATCAATATCTGTAAATAAAACAAAATCATTACCTTATCCTTAAATGATAGATTCAAAAACAAATATAATAATACTAGATGTGCCGCGCGGTTCCGCAGGCAAAATCAAGTGTTTCTATAACTTAGTCTGATTTATAACCGTATCGCATATTGCTGCAAAGTTTCATCCGAATCCATCCAGTTTCGTGGAAGAGTAACAAACATACATCCTTACTCACAAGCTTTCGCATTTATAATATTAATAGGCCTTACCCAAATCTGTCGCGGAAGAATTCCAACCAATACCCTCGGCCCCATCATCAAAGCGGCTCGACGGAACACAGTGGGGTTTTAGTCGGTAAGAATCCGACATAACCCACGGCTCCTTCCCCGCGGGCCGTGAGTATATTTGGAAGATTTCCCGACTTAAAAAAAAGGCCTTACCCAAATCTGCTGATCTCTGCTGGTTTTAGAGAACTCATTTAGCAGCATCTCATAAAACAACACGCTCTTCCTGACGTATATAATTTTGAATTTTATTTGATCTTTTCCAATCACATTACAATTTATATATTTCTGTTCGAACAGCTTCCTCAAGGTTCTCAGACGATGTTATATATATGATGTATAACATTTGGAATATAACTGGATGATAACGACATCATAATAACAGCAGCTATAAATTTATGTTCCAAATCGAACGTCAATTGAAGGAAATAAATAGTTACAATTATGTCTACCGGAACAATTAAAATAATGTATACAATCATACGTTTCGATATTATTTCAGACTGGGTACCCAATAACTCATCTATCTTTTTAATAGATACAAAAAATCTTAATACAGAGTCTCGAAAGAACATCGATGTAATCACACCACAACAAAACTCAATCGGAATGTAAAAATATGGACTCAAATAGTCAGAGGTCGACATTTTCGAAGCATAAATGGTTAGAATGATAGAAACTGTTACACAATATATCATTCGTAATATTTTTCTTGTTTTCGACTTATCTGAGTAGTAGTGACCGGCGAATAGTCTAAAGGTCATCAATATTGTGTAGACATCGCAACGCCTTTTAGAAATTCGCTCCCAAAAACTATAATCCAGTTGTGGTATCTCCATTTTGTTCAAACCTTCCGTCTATTAATACTGTTCACAATAATGTTGTCAAGTCATTGTATCTCATTATGTTAAGTGAACACAGAACATTACTAGTGTTATTATAAAAAATGTTGTCGTAATTATATATGACGAAGGACATGAAAGAAATGATGTTACTTTATTACAATGTTTTTTAACAAAAGCGTATTTAATTATATATTTTAATTACGTAAAATTTTTTTATGAAAAATGCATACTAAAGTCTGAAAATATTTACGTAGTCACATAGATTATTCTCTAAACTTAAATCAATCATTTGGTGGTTTGATTTCTATTTCTAAATAAATGTTTCTTTCTTTCTTTGCATTTCAATAATTGGAAGGTAAGTATAAAACTAAACATCCAAATGTCAAGCTATGAACCCTTTCTAAAACAATTTTAATATAAGTAACGTATTACGTGTACGGAAAAAGCCTCTCCAGTGAATAATAACGTAAAAGTTCATATAACAAAGAAGTCGTTATAGTTTTACATGACAACAGCCTTACTCGAGTTGAAAAGCCAATATGCATATTCTGTATTGTTTCGAAATGACTATCCACGAGTGCATATTTGTCGAACAATCATCATCCCAGATTCACTTGCGCATAAATACGTTGCAGGAGAACCGCTCTTGTGTTCGACAGGCTACGTGTTAGAATCGCGTGGTGTTTTGTTGTTTTACTAGCAGCATTTTGTGATGGTGTAATTCTGTAACAGCTTTGGGCTCTGTACGTTAATGGACTTCAAGCGCAACATTGTTTTCGGATACATCAAAACAAATGGATATCGGACATTCGCAATCGAGGGTTTTTATGGGATAATGCATAGCAGTGGATGAATCAAACAGTTCGGGTAAATAAACGGATAGCCATACTGTTGAGTTGTTAGTTTGTTTGTCCTGTTAAAACATTGTAAATTGATTAAATGTGAATGTATTTTTGAACGAATAATATATATTCTTAATGAATAAATAATAATATCATCACATACCTTGTTATTTTTGGTTGTTTATTTGTCAGCAACGAGAACTAATAAGATTTTCTATGATAATACCTTATGGTATTGATCCTCCGTCAGTTTTTACAATTTAGTGTTAACCTTATAGTAACAAAGAAATCAACAAATTTTGAATTCAGCTCACTTGCAAAAGCTTTGTGTGATAGATGTAACATTTTCAGTATGAGAAGAAATTTTCTACTTTATTTGCAAATAAAGTACTGACAGTATACTTTGTCGGAACTAATTTAATATTTTGCTCGCATTCTATGATCAGAATTAACGTAGGAGCTGCTAATTATTCTTACAAGCTCGACACTTGATCCCTCTTTTACGATCTCAACGTATTTTAGGGTTCCTACAAACTATTCTTTAAATTATAGAAGTAATAGGTATTGTGATATTATTGAATGATGATAATGATGACCTTTTTGTGAATACTTACACAAGTCAAGTGAACAAACCAAACTTAAAATAAAATGACGGTTTCGAATGAAAGTGATAGCTAACACTAGAATTCCCAGTATATAATTGTATACCAAAGTTCTTTTTTCATTTTATTTTTCCTGTCTACAAACAAATTCTACAGACGGAAAGAAACTTAAGAAAAGTTTAAAATAAAAAATGCTTTAAAACAAGTGCGTTATTCACTTGCATTGTAATTTAAGGCGACAGTAAACATATGTTAGTGCATCACTTTCCACATTATTCAGTTGTACTTTGTTTTATTTTAAAATCATTCGGCTTGAAAAAGGCTGACTTGCATACGTACAATGCATAGCAATTCTCACTTATTTAAAGTCAAGTACACCAAGATGTTTTTCTAAAACATTTTAATCTTCTAAGTACGGAACCCATTAACATAAGGACCGCTCTTACATTTTGTTTTTGCTCCTTTTAGCGCTGCACTATCTTGAAATGAATGCTCGCTTTCCGTGTAGACTAATTATGTAATTTTCCCCGTTTCATATTCCATAGCTGAAACAAGGAGCGTTTTTCTTTTGTTAAAACAGATAACTCTATCTCGCAAAATATGAAGGTTTTAATTTATTCCGCTGAGGTATTGTTGGGAAATGCTCTTTTTGGTTACATTGAAAATAATTTTAATTCATTTGAAAAATAATTTTATACTTGAGTCACAGCTTGAGTTGTGCTTGTGATATAAATATATTTTTTGCAGTTCTGTAGCAAAACAGAAAAACGAAAAACAATTTTAGAAACGCTATTCTCCAAACCATCTAGTATGTACAAATAAACATACATAAAGTACATAAACAACCACCATACATACATAGAATTAAGAACGCATAGAGATCACACCGTCACCAACGCACAATCGCTAGCCTCAGGAGGGGTGGATCAAGGGATTCAGTAAAAAATACTCAGATGAATGAACACGGGTTCAATGCACTGCACTGCAAAGGACCCTCTGTTGTGTGTTAGTGTGTCACTGACGTCTTGGTGTTTAGATCTCGGGAGGGATAGCGCCGTGATATAGTATAGTCGGGGTGGTGGATAATGCTAGAACGTACAATGGTAGATATCATTGCAGTTTTTTTTTTCTTTTTGTGTGTGGTTATACGGATGTTTGTCCTGGGAGACTTGTTAGGTAAGGTAAATTTACGCAGAATTTGTATTTATTTAACATAGATTAAATTGGAATTGGAGAATTTACTTTTAAGTTTCATAAATAGCAAATTTAAATTATTGAGTAATGAGGTATTCTTGACTTTACTGACAATAGAATCGAGTTTTATATTGTTGCCCTCTGTTCTCACTCGGCTGTAATTCAAGTCGATGTAAAAAATAATACATTTCTGAATAATTTTTACAAACATCAAACTTTTGTAGATTATAATCAATAACTTTTGACATACCGATCACGGAAATTAAAACGTCATTGTTCAACATTACTTTTTGTACTTACTTAACTTTAACATAATGTGCTTATTTGTACATCATCATCACTTATAATAATCTTCCACTCAACTTAATGAGATGGATGGACTCTTAAGTATTCGTTTAACTGGTAATTGACTTTACTACCGTGTTGCTAGTAAAACAAAATGGATATATCTCCATTACTTGAACTTTGACAAAACGGAGAAAAGATTCGCACATATTTTTTAATATTTTAAAGCTCTTAAGATTGTTCTCAGGCCATTACTATGAGTGTGAAACGTCCAAATTAATTAAACTATTAAAACTAGCATATTATTTGGGCTATTTCAGTGTAGTTGGTACAGCTTATATTAAGTACTAGGTTTCCGCCCGCGGCTTCACCCGCGCAGTCAAAGAAAAACCCGCATAGTTCCCGTTCCCGTGGGATTTCCGGGATTGCGTCATTTTCCCGGGATAAAAAGTAGCCTATGTCCTTTCTCGGGTATCAAAATATCTCCATACCAAATTTCATGAAAATTGGTTCAGTAGTTTAGGCGTGATTGAGTAACAGACAGACAGACACAGTTACTTTCGCATTTATAATATTAGTATGGATGCGATGTCATCTAGTATAGATCTCAGAGTTTTTGCGGCAGTGGAATTCTTTTCCGGCATGTTCACTTTTTTATTTTATGAGAACTCCATTCTCAAGTTCATAACATCAATCCACAAGATAGATTACCTACTAGGCTGAAAAACTGTACTCGTATCGAATCGTACGATCTTTGTCTCGTTATTATTTATATTTTATATCTCTGTTAGTTTAACACTCTTCCACATTTTTAATCAAAAAAAAATATGCTTGTACATTACGCAATTCCAATATCTCTAGCTTTGGCTTTTAGTTATTTACCACATATAATTTTACTGAACATTACATATATTCGTATGAAGTCACTAAGAAGATTATTTGACTGTAAATTTGTTAAATTCAACGTGATTGGCAATGAACAAGTTAAATTTCAAATAATTAATATGAAAAACTGCCTGTTTATTTATAAGACGATTTTAAATAATTTTTGTGAAGCTAGCTAGCAATGAGATACAACTTGGGGTAAATATGCAGATTTTGTTAAATATATATTTAATATATCTTATAAAGAATTAAAGTTAGACATCTTCTATAAAATTAAATTTTTCAATTATTTCAGCTGATGATGATCTTACTAATGTGCTACCCTCAGATGTTAGCCTTCGTGTATGAAACATTATGGTTCAGTTCTAAGAAAGTAAGTATCATAATATATATAAAAATATATGAATTTAGTAAATAGTTTCCATTTTTTTAATAAAAAAAATAACCGTAATTACTTTTTTTATATTTTCTTAATTTCTTGTGTGTACTAAGCGCTTTCATCCATTCATATTTTTATGTATTTATTAGAGCAAATATTTTTTATCCTATTTAAAATTTTAGGACTACAATAAGGACTAAAATCATACAAACTCTAACATTACTTATGGCACCAGCCATTATTTCGGAATTGATAAGTAATGAATATGAAATAATCTTAAAATCTCTGTGGAGGCAAATATTGTTGTGCACAGGTGAGTACGCCTTTTTATAGAAATTAATCTTACAGATGAAAGTGATGGGTGTGACCACCTCGTTATAAGAGTAAAATATAATTTCATCTACCCTACATTCTTTTTCATTGAAACGTAAACCTGGTTTAAGTTAAGAACTTAAACACTGTGTTAAGAATACAGTCCTAAATAAAAGCTATAAATTATAACGTTCACTACGCTAATTAAACGCTAAGAAACGTAAATAAAATCAATCTGTTTGAAACAAAATTGTATTATGAAAATATGGACCTTCAATTTTCTAATTTATTACGTAAATTATTTTATGTTTTTAAAATTTTCAGGCGAAACACTGCTACGGGAGACTCGGCAAGCGTACCTGTATATGAAACTGCGACCGTTCGAGATCACAATTTGGCGAGCGATTCGGCTCAACCTCTCCATGCCCATTAGTTACATTAGTGTATGCGTTAGTCACTTGATTGTGGTCGTACAGTTCACCAATGTTCATAAAACTATTAATTAATAAAACGTATAAACGTTGTGGAAGGAAATTGTGGCTATTAGCACTAATACGGCACTATCCATAGATTTTATGCCAATCCATCTTCTACCGTATACTTCTTCTACTCAAATAACTTTAGATAGATTTGAATTTAGAGCGTAAACTATAAAAATGTATGTCAGATTTAGAGCAGATATAGTCGAAATGGGCTTAAGAAATTTGACATCATCAGTGTACAATAGTTTTATTTATTTATTTATTATCAAACAACAAAGAAACAACATGTTATACATTATCAGTTGTGAAATAAAAGAACTTTGAGATTTGTGGTAGCGTGCGTGTGTAATTAATAGGTTAAACTGTCTTATTAAGTAGCTTGAAATTTAACAAAACAGAACTTGTTATATTAGAAAGTAACTCAATAAACAAAAGTGGACCCAATATAGAACCCTGTGGTACACTAGATGATATTTTCATACAGAGGTTAAGCCAAATTCTAGAAATACAATCAAATTATTTAGTGTACAATAATGAATTTTTCTTTCAAATATTCATTCATTCAAATTACAATTTGTAAACCATCTTAGAGAGACTATGACTATGATACTTGACTTGGAGTACTAAGGTAAGAAGATACGATCAAAACATTAATTTACAACATAACATCAATTTACAACGTAACATCAACCCATAATCTATCAATAAATATAATACGTAGATAAGGTTTACAAAAAATATGTATATTATACGCATAATTATGCGTTTTCTGTCTTTCAATTTCTATATTCAGACATATTACCTAATTTAAAATTCATATCAAGATAATTGAATACATCCATGAATCTTTGCACGCAATTCAGTGGATAAACAATTCCGATAACAGAAATAATAACATCAAAAACCAGCATTACTTTGTTGCCCATATCTTTAAAACGCGCCTTATTATTTGTGTTGTCCATTATATTTGATTATTTCAATCTTCCACTCAACTTAATAAGGTCGGCGAAGTCATGTACAATAAAAATTTAAAATATTTTAGAACAAATAGAAATTACCTTTTACTTTAGTTCTGAGTTGCTTGTCAGTGTAACACGATGGTCCCTTCAATTAATAATACTTTAAGCGAACGTAAAAAAGATTCCACTATACTTTTCAATATTCTAATGCTCTTTAGATTATTGGCGGGCCATTACTATGAGAGCGAAACGTCGAATTTGTGTAAATTATTAAAAATAGCGTATTGCTTGGCATATTCCTCTGTAATTTTATGGGGCTATATTGGTTACTTCACATTATATTCTATAGACTCTAATATATGCTATGCAATCCAATTCTTTAGCGGTATAATCACGTCTATGTTTTTTGAGAACTCCATTCTCCAATTTATTACATCTATCCACAAGATAGATTATCTACTAGGTTGTAAAACTGAACTTGTATCGAATCGAACCATATTTATATTGATATTATTGATATTTTATAACACTGCTTCAATAATATTCTTCTACATTGCTAATGACTGGATTGAAGGTCTATTGTTCGCAATTCCAATAGCTTCATCAGTGACTTCTGCTTGTTTACCACATATTATTTTAC
>CAJQZM010010988.1:0-13748 GCA_907164665.1 Colias nastes | reverse complement strand
GGAATGATAATTGTTTTGAAGGCTTTTTGAACGTGTGGGCGCTCGCGCTGGTAGCAGGCGCACCTGCTTTCTTAGCCACGAAGATCAAACCGATGATAATTCTAGAGTTAAAATTTCATAAACGTGATCTTAAAAACTACGCTCCCATGAATTCCAAGTTTTATAGCTGTGTGCTCGTGTTATGAGAGCGTAGTTAATTTAAAAGTTGGCGTTTGAAGCGGAGTTCTAGCTTGTCCAATGCCAGGTGCCGGTCTAGTGAACTCGCCTTTATAGTCGCCTTTAATATATTTGGCAAAGGATGCTTTTCAATTTTGTTTCGATAGTTTTTATTTTCATCCTAATTTATAGCTACAACAAGTGACTCAGCCAAATGTTTGTCGTAGTAAATTATGAGAGTATTGTTTTTCACAAAAGAAAACAGAATCGAGATGATGAATTAATCCTAATTAGAATGTGGTGTAGTGGGTGGTGCGTTGGCGTTAAATCTCGATGTCTCGAGTGTAATCCCAGATGGTGACAGATAAGTAAGACTGATAGTACACAGAAGGTAGATTAGCCAATTACAAAACAATAACTGAAGACAATTTTTATTCCTTTCGAAGGTAAAGTTAAAAAGGTCGCTTGGTTAACTTCAGAGCATTTACTGTTAAAAAACAATCGTACAATCAAGATGAAATTGGGACTGTAAAATCAATTATAACCGAAAAGATCCGATAAGAAACGGAGACGAAATTAATTTCGTTTAATTAAGGCAGACTTCCGTTGTGCGCCCGATTAACGCATTGTTAGCCGCAATTATATTTAAGACAATATTCAGTGTCATTATTCAGTCGCATCGACACTGTCTGATGATCTTGGGCATGCTAATTAAACAGGCAACAATGACTGGCTGTCCCCGGATACTTTGAACGAGGGCTATATACAAGTCTTTCTTGCTAGTCATTGAATGACTACCGATACGCGTTCTAAAAGCACGCTTAACTTTTCAATGTGTATTTGTTTTAACATGTCCCTCGGCAAACAGAACTTTCGAATGGAACAGTAATGGATTTCTTCTTACATTGCTGTTGTGCTCCTTCAAATTATACTCAGTTCTCGCCTCGCCAGAAATGGATACGCTGTAAGGATTAATTTCCACTGGGGGTTGTAGCAGTGGTCAGGTCGGGGCGCTTCAATGATTGCATCGTGATAATCGCGATCACAGGCTCCTGACATTTCTTTTCTTTTATCGCATGCGGTTGTAAGATAAAACTGCAATAAATAATGCTGTGAGACAGAGTGTACGTGCGTTCGGTTGCACTTTTCATTTGTATTATTCGCGTAATTATGCCTCGCTGGACGTTTGTAGCCTTATTTATTGCATTTTGAGGACTAGTTGTAAGGGGATATGGCCTGTTAATGCACAAGGATAATTATTATTAGCATGATTTATAGCTTCAGGTATGCCTCCTTTAATGCGTAAATTGTTTTTAATTTTTAAGTGTTGGTTTGTAGGAGTATTGTAATTATGACCTGAAAGGTGCTACGATTACTATACTTATTCATTTTAATGCTCTAAATAAATTTTATATTATTATTATTTATATATACATATATGTCACTGACCGAGCTTTTGCATTACCATTGCACTTATGTGAGCCTTAATATTAGTAGCAATACATGTTTCATATGTTTCTGCAATTAGTTTTATTAACCGCCAAGTCAACAATACACGAAATTTATGGATGCGAAATTGATTTACGGCGCATCGATAGATCGAATATAAAGATTCGGTGCGCATCTCAGACGTCGAGCCTGTTTCCTTCACTTCCAAAATTCCAGTCACGCGTTTCCTTGGGGACGTATTATAGATAGATACGTCAGAGCCCATAGTAACTGTATTATCCGAAACACACGATATTGTATTTTTATACGGTATTTGTATGCGGATTGTGTGCTGGTGACATCTGTTTAGTGGAAACTTTTAAATAGCAGGGGCGGATGTTGTTTGATTTTGACAACGTTGTGCTTTTTGCTGAATTTCCAATGTCCCTTTTTGGTGCGTCACGTGGTTCTGTTAAAAAAGCGTCACCTATACTGTGCCTATATGTTCTGTGATCGGTGTCAGTTTTATTCTGGTTACAATATGTATTTCTGTAGGATGTGCTGTTGACAACTTACATATTGTTTTGTTTAAAACGCGGATACAATTTTGAATGCCACACCGATGTTCATAGAAAGTTTATTTTGGAGTTATGTTTCCGAAACATAGTATAAAA
The DNA here is from genome assembly GCA_907164665.1 of Colias nastes. Taxonomy (NCBI): domain Eukaryota; kingdom Metazoa; phylum Arthropoda; class Insecta; order Lepidoptera; family Pieridae; genus Colias; species Colias nastes. Next base: position 11,490 of record CAJQZM010010988.1, on the reverse strand, counting down.
AATATTTTGATTATTTATAGAAGATTAATTCATTTTATTTGATTGCCCTTTTCGAACGCTTCACAATTTTAAATTAACAATTGATACGAGATATCCATTATTAAATTTTAATTGACGAGTTTTAGATTTGACTCCACACAAAGTATTACGTATAAGCATAATTTAATATACTTTGACAGCCGTTTTATCCTTATATGGGAACGAATTCGAATTGATACAATTATAATCTAAGCGCTACTAAGACTTCAATCGAATACGAATCGCGTTAGCCGTGTCTACATAACCGCCTTTTAAAATAATCCGATAAGTACAAGCAGTAATAAAGATTGTAATTGAACGTCAAAGGTACCGATGGATTAGAACAAGATATAAGTGACAATTCTATATAGGGAGTTTTGATTGATGGTCCATTGAAAAGTTACATTTGGGGTTGCATTTTTTAGAGGACGCAATTTTATTTTTTTGATGTGTAGGGGTGGTCAGTGTGAAGCTATCACCAAGTTTGTGGGGTCGCCACCCTTGTCCCACGGCCGCCATCTTGAAAATAGCGGTTGATATGGTTTTTACGATATATCTCTTAAACTATTTATTTGATAAAAAAAATTTGTTTAAATTATTTGTTGCAAATTAAATACTCTACAACTTTGATCCTGCAACTTTTTGTCGTAGAACTATAAATAAAAAAGTTATAAGCGAAAATGTTCAGAAATTAGAGATATTTACATTTCTCAATAAAACTTTTTTTTATAATTTTACGTAGAAATGATATTTGATCATTTTTGTAGATTGTTTTTCGAGGAACAACTTTTATATACAACATTTTTTCATTAATTAAATAGCTAAGGTTTTACAGCGCTCCGAAGTGAGTACTAATTTTCAGTACTCTGAACTATACAGTATACTTATATTATGTGTGTACTAATAATAATTTGTCATCAGTAATGGTTTTTTTTTGTTATTATAATATTTTTAATAATTAATTTTGCAATATCACTAATAATTAATTATTGAATCTTTTCCCCACCACCCAGGAGGTAGAGTCTGGAAGCGCGACTTTTTTCGTCGAACGTCGAAAAGCAGGTCTGAAATGTTCTGCAGTGTGCTTCTATTGTTCTGGAGTATGAGAAAAGAGCCAATAGCCAATATATGTATAGTTAAGAGTACTGAAAAATAGTACTCACTTCAGAGCGCTGTAAAACCTTAGTTATTGACGTTATGAAAAAATGTTGTACATAAAAGTTGTTCCTCGAAAAACAATCTACAAAAATGGTCTGATATCATTTCTTCGTAAAATGATAAAAAAAAGTTTTATTGAAAAATATAAATGGCTCTAATTTCTGAACATTTTCGCTTATAACTTTTTTATTTATAGTTCTACGACTAAAAGTTACTACACCAAAGTTGTAGAGAATTTAATTTGCAACAAATAATGTTAACGATATTTTTTTATCAGTTAAATAGTTTAAGAGATATATCGTAAAAACCATTTCAACCGCTATTTTCAAGATGGCGGCCGTGGGACAAGGGTGGCGACCCCACAAACTTGGTTTTAGCTTCACACTGAACCCCCCTACACATCAAAAAAATAAAATTGCGTCCTCTAAAAAACGCAAGGTTAGGCCTAAAAAATGTAACATTTCAATGGATCATGACGCGTACGCGACGCTCGGTTGCGTACCTACCTACATTTCGGGAGCATGACGGCGATTATTCAAATTCTAATTCAGTTAGATACTTATTACGTTATATATTTGATAGGTAGTTGAACGAGTTTATACTGAAGACATGTTTTGTAATGTGACATTTTTTAAATGCTTTAGTTGTGATTAGGGAAGTTATGGTGACTGATCGTTGATTACTCTAAAGTTATCTTTCTTTAGACTAATAGGGTTCTATTTACCAATAACAAATACATAGTATAAACTATCATTTTAAGTAATAAAATGTAGTGTCTAAAAATATAGTAGGTAATATATATAAAATTTACATAAAAGCTATATCATTCGTTGGAAAATGGTTAGTTGAAGATTGCTTTCAGTAAGAACGAAATATAATTTGAGAAATACGAGGAAAATATAAGAGAATATTTGAAGGTGGGGTGAATTAAATAACGATTTACATACAGCGTTTTATTGTCGACTTTGTCAGCAAATACGTGAGGCAAAACTAGTTGAACTGTTATATTATTCTAGTTTTCATAATAAGCTTCTTGAATCTTCTGTATGTAGTTGTTTGTAAAAAGTATCAATAAATAACTTCAAAAGATATTCATATTCATACTTTCGTTATAAATTTATATATATCACTAGCGGTCCGCCCCGGCTTCGCCCGTGGTACATGTTTACGTTTTCTCTTCATAATAACCATCCTCGTACTTCAAGGAATATAATAATAATAAAGTAATCGGTTCAGCCGTTCTCGAGTTTTGCGCTTACCATCACATTTGGCGATTCAATTTTTTTATATCTATCATTTATTTTGCTACCTACCTTATGACTATATACTTTACTACTAATATTTGTTACATTTAATAACCAAAAGCTATTTAGCTTGTCTAATATAATTTAATATAATAATTATTAAAAGCTAATATGTTTGTCGGAGATACGGGCCGCGAACGGCTCCACCGAGAGCGATAAAATGAGCCACTTAACGTGTATTGTTTGCAATATATTACTGGAATTAACAGTTTCAGTTTTATTACTTTGAACAATATTAACTGTTGTATCAAACTAGATCGATGTGCGCGTAAATTGTTGTTTATTTCACTTGGCATTAGTTTGTTTTTTCTCTAAATTTATTTATTCATTTCATTGCTTTATTCTTATGATTTAAGTTACGTTACCTACCTATTTGTGTGATTAATTGCCGTTAAATAACTTGGATTTAGTTTTTATATTCAATTATATCTATATAATAAATAAAATACTTTGTTAATTTTGTTATCCGCTAAACGAATGTATTAACTATTAAATTATAGTATTTAGCTCTTATATAGCCATATGTTACCTACATCTAAGTTTTAGAAATATTTTAAAGAGGTTATATTATATCTAAACTATTTAAATATTCTCTTAAAAGTGATAACTTATGAGAAACTAATTTTTCAAGAAACAAATTATTACAAAAATGAAAAATAGATTTTATATCTAAGATAATTATCGGCGCGTGTTTCTAATAAAATATCAATCTACACCACAACAAGAACACGCTTCTCCGAATAAATCCACATTATAGATCTAAAATAACCGTTTTAAAAACCATCCGTTCCAAAATCCAATCTATTATTTATTGGAATATTAATACGAAGTATTTGAAAGACGCAATCACAACTCTCGTTAACCTTAAACTTAAGAGGCTTTGACGCATTCTTAAAACTGTCCCATAGTTCAAAGTAGGGACCGGTAGGAATGCAAGATGGTATCTACGGGAGCTTAGTTTTATGTGAGTTATAGTGCAATAAATAAAGGTACCGTTATGACACCTACATACGTCATCGGTCACGGGCTTGCAAAGCGCGGGAACGGAGGTGCGCTATGGCGAAAAGGGCGCGAACGCAGATCGATCTAGTCAAATTGATTTTATCGTTTCTGTAAAATACATACTTATATTACATACAATACATACTTATATACTGGAGATGGTTGTATACTATGTTGGTATGCACGTCATATATTCGCACTTGAGTGAAATATTTTTTGGTTGCTCAGCTGCACTTGTATTTCAATATAAATAACAATGATTGAGAGATTTTTCAATGCTATTAAATATTAATCACGTAATTTTTGTCTGCTATAGCTGTACTTGCTGCAAGTACAATAAAAATGTTCTAAGTATAATAAAATGATTGTGATTAAAACCCGTTCTAAAAATAACATATAAATAGGTAATTTATTACCAAATAAAAAATATCGAATCCCATTATCCAGCTTTAAAAAAAAGCTCATCCCGCAAGAAAAACTCAAGTCAAAACAAAATGAAAAACAATATCACCGCTAGATTATACTAAACCCATTGCAGACGTTTTTACTTTATTTTTTTTTCAATTGAAACTCGCGTACCAATTTAAGATAATATTTCCAAGCACATTTACGAGTATAAGTATCAGTATTGAAGATTTAATATCACAAAGAATAAGCGTGAAACGATGTAGACAGGACTATAGTCGACACCATTTAAAGTCGACACATGAGACGTCACCAGAAAATTGGATTTCGCAAAATAAATATGTCTCACACTTGAATTAAATTTAGCCACATAAAATTACACCTTATACATCAAAGCGTAAAGTAACATTTTGCGTATCCACTCTAGAAGAGATTTAAAGTACAACTCACAAAAGAATTAAATTTTCTCTATAACCAGATATAAATCGCTTTTTGCAGAAAAAAATATTTATTTTTGCGTCGTGAGGATTAATTTTTGGACAGGTAAATCACCTCGTTACTTATTTGAATGACATTTCGCAGTTTAGGTTATTTAAAGGCACTGCTAATCCTATTGTTGCTTTTATTGAAAGTAATTATTGGACGTTATTGTCACTTTACTTTTGAGTCTAATGTCTTATTTGCGTTTCGATGCAAATACTGAGGTATTAATGTTGAACAATGGCCTTAATGTTTTTTATTAGAAAATAATAAGTGAGACACCATTACACTATTAACCAAAAATAAATCCACTACAGGGGTTCTATATAAAATTTTGGCACTTTCACTATTATATCAATAAAATAGAAGGATTAAAACTATTCACTCATTGCTCATGTGATCCCAAGCAGAGCTTTTGCTATGAAACGAGAAATTTTCACTTGCGATTCGATTTCTTTAATCGAATATCCATAGAATCGATCTGGCTTTACAAGTTCTTCATCAGATCTAATAAGGAATCATAGTTAATTAAAAATACGCATCAAGATTTTTTCTCCGTTGGCAAGTTTAGAATATGTCCCGCCGCCCGCGGCATCATTATTTCACGATCAGTTTATACACAGTCAAAGTATAATATTTTTTTAAACACCAATAAAGACAATAATGAATGATATTAAAACAAACATTGACTTTCATTGTGGGTCATTAAAAAGGAGGATAATTAAGTAAAAATGCAATGATATTTACAGAAACAAAACTCGACGCAAAAATAAAACCGACCAAAGATATAAACAGCAATGATATTATAAAATTTAATAAGCCAGCAGATCAAAAACCCCGCCAACGAATATCGTACGTACCTACACGCGAATTTCCATAATTGTTTCGCGAATGCGTTTTATTAAAACAGCAATTAGCCGACGATTGTAAAACTTTAATTTTATTTGGCACTTGAGGTGTGGTCTCTTTCGCATTACTTTGATGATTGACGAGTTTTTATAATCAATCAATATTTCGTGGATATCTGCTAAGTGACGAAGAATGGCAGTAATAAATGCGGATGAGTGTGTCTTACCTAATTCTATGGGTTTTATGATGAAAATTATGTTCCGCCCACTGACAAAAATCGGTTGCCAATTGGGCTTAAAACGCCGTTACCACGAGATGATGGATTCAGCGTCTCATTGTATATTTATAAACCCGTTAATACTGATCATATACTTTTAAGAAACTATCTTTGGGGATATTTTTTAAACGTCTTGTATTTTATGGGTTTTGTGTTTGCTGTTTCCATCGTCATTAGGGATTTTAATCAACTATATTATTCATGGTTGTACGGAATACCTACTGAAAACTTTAATTCTGCGTAGTTAATTAATAATAAATAAAGTTATGAAGTAATATGACTTATATCTATTGAGATTACATTTGGACGTAGAATTAAGAGAAATAAGGCTTATTGATAACAACTTCATTGGTTTTGCGAATGCTGTGAATACTGCAAATATTTAATGAAATACGCGGATATAACTCATTCATAAACCTCAAGTAATAATTAAAAACTGCCTGTCACAAACGGTGCAAAAAAGTAAAAGGACGTAGGGATAAAAACGAAAGCAAACAAGTTCTGATTACAAGCAATAAGATTAAACATTACAATAATTTCATTAACATTAATCGTTAATATGAACACCGTACACGCAGAATTCCGACCACAACTCATGCACTGAACAACTTGTTCTTAATCATTTTCAAATTTATACCAGACATTACGTTCTTTTTACTGTTATTAAACTTGTGATTTATCTGACAAGCGTAACATGTCGGACGGACCAGCCACGTCGATTCTTTTTGACCCTTGTTTTGTAGTATAAAATAAACATCACCGGCCATACACAGGGATCGACCTCCGAAATGTCACATTCTTATTTCTTTCTCGAAACAACAATATTCGTATCATGTACGTTTTATTACTCGTTGAATACAAAATGCTAAGCCAAGTATCGTCATTATTATGCATTAATTAAGTGGTATATTATACAAGGATCGTTGAATTGAAGTTTTTTTAACATTCAAGTCATTGTATTTTTATTTTATTATTTAGAGTCTAACGGTTGTTTAATGGATTGATAAAGCGACGTTATCATTTACGAATTGACAATTATTTTTAAAATAAAACGTACACTAATTGCCGTTGTATCAATAAAAGGATACAAGCCGATGCAGTTTTATCGAATATTTTTGAAATGCATTGAAATAAATTTATTGCTATATTCTTATCATACTAAAAGCTTCTGTTGTGTGTATAAGTGCTTGTAATGATGTTGTATCTTTTTACTTATTGTTTATATTCACGATTTTTGGGTTTGTCTTTGTTTTTTAACGTTTTAGCGAAAGTGATAATGATGTTGTATTAGAAATCATTTATTTATTGGCTTGATATGGAAATAACAGCTCGGAAATTTATTACATTCTGCAAATAATTTATAATTATTGACATTCGAATTAAAGATAAGAATATTTTACAAAATTATTTTTCCTAATAGAACAGCTAGAAATTCTCACTACCTACCATATTATTGTTGGGTAATGTTATTATGACAGACTAGGATTATTAAGCTATTTACTCAATACTAATGCTAATTACTATATTTGCTCAAGTAGAACTAACTTCTCATCAGATAAAACCAATTTAGCTGACGCAGATTTTAATCAATAAATATAAAATAACTACAATCTCAAATCTGTACAAGGATATCAAACGCCATATATTCACACGTATACCAAACTCCGTATATCACAATCGGGTAAAGACGGAACTCTGCGGCGGGCAGAGGAAGCGGATCTGACACGACCGCATGTCCGCTCGCGTGGGACACACGAATTAGATATCGGATTGGATTGAGATAACTGGCCCTTGATATTATTGACTGAAAAATTGAGAATATTTTTTATTCGATTACTTCTTCTGCTACTATTGCTTTTTACCACTACTAATTTTAATTAAAGAACCTACCTATATCGTACCTAACCTAAATCTTAATTGTTTATTTATGTTTCGTTAATTTCTTCTTCAATCGTCAAGTGGATATTGTACCTGTTTTTATAATATAGACTAGTAGGCTATATGTTGAAGATATTATGTCATTGAATTTTATAAAAATATTTATAAAATACATAAATGATAATAATATGTCCTGAAAATGATCAAAAAATTAATTCTACTATAATATCAACTTATTTAAAGAACATAACTAAGCCCTAATTTCTGCGCACAACCTGGTTCTAATATAATTTTACTAGCTTACCGCCCGCGGCTTCGCCCGCTTTGTCTAAAACCTAATAAATTATATACCAAAACCTTCCTCTTGAATCACTCTATCTATTAAAAAAAACCGCATCAAAATCCGTTGCGTAGTTTTAAAGATTTAAGCATACAAAGGGACATAGGGACATAGGGACAGAGAAAGCGACTTTGTTTTATACTATGTAGTCATATTACTAACTACATAAATATTATAAATTCATTAATGTACGTTTTGTACTCGAAATCCTTACGGCGCGCCCAGTAAGGATCGTTCAGCTAATCGCCTAAAATAATTCTAATTGTCTGCCATTCGTGTAATGCCATCGTGATATATCAAATTACGTGGCATTTGATTGTAGTTTGTACTATTTACATATAATACATGATCCCTAGACGGTAAGGCAGCATGACATGCGTTACGTGGTGTCATGCATGTATGATGATAAATTATGTTTTCTTTGTTGGAAATTCTAAATAAAAATATCTACAAATAAATAAATTATCATAAAGATGTCATGCAAAAGCTTAGTTTCTTGCACTGTATTACTATTAAAAATCGAGGTTGGACGCGAACTCTGTAAAAAGATCTTAGCTTTTTGACACTCATGTAGCATGACGATTGAAGTAACGCATGTCATGCTTGCATTACCGTCTAGGGAGTACTTAACTGCAATTCTTAGTTCATGACCGATTGATTCAGTTGACATTAGACGAAATGTGTATATTAACAACACAGTTAAGACATTATTGTTAAAATAAAGCTAAATATGTATTAGCTAAATATTCAATTTGCAAATTAAAAGTTTAGGTGTGTGAAAATAATATTATATTATATTGAATAGGTAATATAATATATCAAATGGGTGCGTTATATTTAATTTAGAGAAATTAAATTTAAATCTTTTAAGGTTATACAAGAAAGAGGGTTACTGCTATTAAAGGTTTTTCTAATAAGAAAAAAGTTATTTTCCATTCGAAAATAAATACCTGGGACTGAATACAAATTTAAAGAAGCCTAGCATGATTAATTTATTTGTGAAAGAAGCTAGGTTTTATTTATATATCAGTTTATATATTTATATTCTAAATTATACATATAATACGTATGTACCCAAAACATGTATTATGAAGGCTCTAGTATTAATTTATACCATTTAAAACTAATTGTAATTCAAATTAGAAGACTTAATAATTAGGCGCATGAACACATGTGAATTTAGCGTTTTTATAACTCTATATTCCGATTAAAACGGATCAATTCAATATAATATCATTTTTTACAATATGAAAATTAATCATTACTTCAAGCGAATTCTATACAACATTTGCACATTTATTACGAATGTAGGTGTAATTTTATACACTGGGTTGAATAAGTAAGTAATGGTCAGCCACAATCAATCAATAATTTAGGCATGCAAACTTATTTATTTACATTCAACAGAATTATAGTTACGCGAATTCTATAAATGCAACGTAAATTCAACGTTAGGTCATAACAATTGTTACAAAATGCTTATTGAATTATTGATGTCACTTAATTTACTCACTTATACAATATCTTTGTATGAAATCTTTTATTTTCCGTATTTCAATTAATTTGTAAACTAAATATCTACTGTAACGCATTATTAATTTGTGTTATTTATAAGATGTTTGACATGACAAGACTACGTTTCATGAAAGTCAGGCAATTTTTCTAAGTTTTAAACCAAAGCTTAGCGCGCCCAATATATATATATATATACTAGCTTTCCGCCCGCGGCTTCGCCCGCGTTTTCAAAGAAAAACCCGTTCCCGTAGGATTTCCGGGATAAAACCTATCCTATGTCCTTTCTCGGGTATCAAAATATCTCGATACCAAATTTCATGCAAATTGGTTCAGTAGTTAAGGCGTGATTGAGTAACAGACAGACAGACAGAGTTACTTTCGCATTTATAATATTAAGTATGGATATAAACTTTAAGCAGTAACTAACTATAAACTTGTGCGTAGTTTTAATTATAATAATTTCACCATGAAGACGCACTTTTTGTACAAATAAGTTGTATGTAGTATAGTTCTAATAAGTTATCTACCCAATGAAATGGGTTTACTGTTTTTTGTTTTTAATAAGATTATAAGTTGCTTATAAGACTCTTATAAGCTTTATTCAAACCAATACCTAATAGTAATTGTTTTATGTTCTCGAAAAAATTATTTAAAGTGAAACTATGACATTGTAAAACATAACAGAAAAATTGCTCAAAACAACACAGCTTTGTAATACTATGAGTCTTAATTGGTAGTGAGAATTTTTACAGCACGCAGTTTCTGAATCACATCGCGTCCTCAGATCTGGCGGCCATTTTCTATTTCCCCTGATGTATGTGACGCATTTCCGCACTTCGGATGACACTAGCGTATTCTCTTTCAGTGGAATGCTTTAAAAATGTATTCGCAGTACATTACGAACTGAGTTGGTGTTCTATATTTAATGTACGTATTTACCGATTACTGTTTGCTTTTTAATGTTGTTTTTGTACGTGAGATATTTATTATGTGGGACAATTATTGTTACTGAATAAGAGAAATATTTATTTAATACGATAACATAATATTTAAATTTGCTGGTTATCTACGTTTTAAACCTACTTGATCTTTCTTCTACATTCTTAGCGAACAGAATATTACATACAAGTTTTTAATAAATTTTCTGCTTCATAATTTTTCTGTATTTATTCATGTTTTTCCTCGCATGTTCCTTGCCTTATTTCCTTATAACCTCAGCCTTACGCGTTCTTGTAAGCAAATAATCTACAAAACGGCTATTAAAAGCCAGTACGCAGTCGTGTAAATGAAAAGCCAATATAATTACACAGATAAATACAAGTTCTTTCACAAATGAAGCCACTGATTATAGAATGTGGGCAGCAAAGCTTGTTAATTTGTCGGAGCGGTTCCTGGGATTATAATCCCGGGTTCGTTAACGCAGGATTTAGGTCTTTGCGTTGCATTGTGAAGCTTATCGTATTGGGACTAGTTAAAAATGTTATGGTCCTTCATTAATATAGACTGTAACTGCGGATCTTTGTGATTTTTGATTAGCCAGTTTGATTGACTCGATTTTGTTTTAACGTAAAACAGTTGAAAAATAGGCAGCTCTGTTGATCAAAAGATGTCGATAACATTTTGACTTAATAATTTCCAATATTCTTTGAAATTGGAATACATATTGTTTCTTATTTATGAATAGAGTTGAATCTGAATTATTAGATAAATGTCCTACAGATTTAGAAGTTTATTATACTTATAGAAAAAATCGATTGTTATATACGACGATAAAAAGAATTGATGTTAACAAAAAAACGTCCATTGCAATGCTATAAACATCTCGGAATAGGTTCAGCCGGCATTTGCGCTTTTTCAACCAGGAACACTCGGCTCTGTTCCGATGAAGGATAGCGCAAATGTCTCGAGGTGGGACAAAAACTTATCTAAACTAGCTGTTGATGTAGCCCTCTAATTGGCTAATTGGCATACTAGATAGATCGAACGATCTCTTCCTAGTATACGATAATCGTGCGGCTGTCGGTGATGAAATGTATCTGATCTATATCTCCCATTGAAATACTCTCTTTATAGGCCAGTAGAAATCGACACAAAAAAACCCTAAATTCGCAAAGCACGATGTAGTTCTGCATTTTTGGTATGTTGTTTGGATCAGTTAGGGTGATGTAAATCCCAATTTGCAACTTCGAAAAAGTTGTGCTCGCTGCGCACCACGTGATAAACTGCGAAAATTTTGGACTTTTTTCACTTTTTGCTCTAAAAGT
>CAJQZM010010987.1:0-10018 GCA_907164665.1 Colias nastes | reverse complement strand
GCCACTTGAAGAAATGTTTAAAAATATACTAACATCTGCAAATGTATGTAAAAAAACAAATGATTTCGCGAAACCGATAAATATTGATGACATCCCGGCTGCGGTGTTGCCGCCAATCCGCCATTTTGATTAAACTTTTATTGTTACATTTAAATCGACGACCGCGAGATTGGAACGCGTGCCGCGAATACGCACCGGCTTCAATGCATACAGCCCATCCACCCAAATCGCTTTACATAAGATTCCAAATTCCGACTCACTGATTCGGATAATAGTAGAGCGAATTCTGTAGGATCACTTGGCTGAATACTACGTTTCCAGTGCCTTCTGTGAGGAAACGAGCGGAAAATCGAATTTGGAACTTCAAAATGGCGGGATTGTGAGGCAATATGTCATGAGGTTATGATAGATTGTCAATCTCAATAAGTTTGATGGTTATTCACAGGTGAAACGCGGATAAAAGTCGAGTATCTGTGATGAAATACGCCTTGTAATGGCTATAATTTCCTTTGGGAAATTGCCAGTTGTCACTCAAAAGCTTCTACGAGGTCTGATTACCTACAGTTAAATTAAGGGCCGATTTTTCAATTCTTGGATAAAACTTATTCGTCGAATAATGTATAAAACTACCATTTTAAAAACGTATTCTAATTGCCCGTATTTGACAGTTTACGTGACATTTTAATATTATCGTGTAATATGTACTTTATTGGACGGATAAGTTTTATCCAAGCATTGAAAAATCGGCCCTAAGAACGTCATTTTATTTTCAATTTTACTACGTTTAAAATAAAAATGTGATGGATAAAAAGCACAAAACTCTATAATACGCAGTAAATATTTTTCAGGAAAGCGTATAAAGCTTTTATGGAACTTCTGCTAGCAAACTATGTAATAAAAATTGACAATGTATTATCGGAAAATACTCGAGATTTTCATGGCGTTTCATAAACGTGCATGCAGGGCAATTCAAGTGTCATACAATGCGACCAACATAACTAGGCCTGCGATAGTGCATTATAATCTTAGATAAATCGAACTTTAATATGGGGAGGGTGAAAAGAGCGAGGTCCACTTTAACCGGTTAAGTTTCGTTTGAAAAGACGAGTTACAATGAGGCTTGTAGAGTACTTGTTTTAAAGAGTCGTTAGTATATTAGAGGGTATGTCGTAAATGAGTAATTAGGGCACATTTTTGCATTGTTTCCTGGCTATAAAAAATTGAATTTTATTTGAAAGTCCTGAAAAAAGGGATAAGATGATTCGTGACTAATGGCGGGATATGTTGACCTATTTTTGTGATCTTATTTTAATGAAAAACTGTCTATGGTCGAGCGGAATTACCCATAGCTCATGTAAAGATAATAGGTATTATCTGTGCCTATAGTTTATGATTATAGATATACGATTGGAAATTACTGTTTTTGAAAATGTAGAGAATCCAACGTATTATGTGTGTAAAATTATTACAAAAATCGATGTTATCAACTAAATTAATTATGAGCTTTGATCCTATAAATTACAAATGCTTTTAAATTAAATGAACAGGAAAATAACAGCTCTTGAAATATACATGCTACTTGAAATATACAATTATACAGGCTATATTATAATTAGCTGTAAGTATCAAAAATCATTAAACCCCAAATTAATTATACCTCTGTTTAGCAAATAGCGTACATTAGCGCGAATCAATCAGGCGGCAGGTGCAAGTGAGACACGTCAACTGCATATTAATGCTGCGCTCCTGGTACCGTGATTCGAAGATGGATTACATTATGATTACTAATTAGTTTATTTGTTGGTCATTATTGTTAACTAGCTGTGCCCCGCGGGTTTTTTCGCGTTGCTCCGCTCTGTTGGTTTTAGCGTATATAGGCTATGTAACACCGAAAGAATTTTTCAAATCGGACCAGTAGTAGTTCCTGAGATTAGCGCGTTCAAACAAACAAACAAACTCTTCAGCTTTACCTCTATAATAATACTAGCCGTGCCCCGCGGTTTCACCCGCGTGGCTCCGCTCCTGTTGGTGTTAGCGTGATGATATAATAATATAGCCTATAGCCTTCCTACCTAACACCGAAATAATTTTTCAAATCGGACCAGTGTTCCTGAGATTAGCGCGTTCAAACAAACAAACAAACAAACTCTTCAGCTTTATAATATTAGTATAGATTACATACTAAGTAGGTACTATGGTAAGAAGAACCAACTACGTATCGAATATAGGATAAATACAAACAATAAAAAAGTCTGATAAACACAGGCTTTTCATGTTGTTTTTATCCCAGATCAACCCAGGTGGAGCCGGGACGAGCGGCCAGTATTACATATAGTAGGTTTAAAATAATAGGAATTAACAACTTTCTAACAAAACAATATACGGTCTATGAAATATCCTAAAATTACCGGCTGTTTCTAAGCCCATGTAAAGACTTTAATAACCAGGACCTTAATTAAACATGTACAAAGGCATTGAGGTCTCAATATTAGTTATGTTTCACAATCACACATAATATTGGTTAATGGTCCACATCGGTTAATGTACGGAATTGTATTCTTTTGTTATATTTTTTTCATAATTTTATTTATTCAGTAAACAGGAATATAATTGAATTTTTTATTAGATGTTGCGGCAATGTGGAACAGGCAAACATTAAATGATTAAAAAGATGGTTTTATTGAATCCCGCGACGTTGTTCGCATTAAATCATACATAACATTGTCTACAACTTAAAGAAGTAGGTAGGTATCTATTTAGTTAATTATAATAAAATAGTTCAATCGTTTGTTTTCTAATCGCAAGAAACTATGTAACAAACAGGTAGAGTTGACAGACATTTCTTTATTTAAGAAGTCGGTTAGAAATATCTTGCATGTTTCAAAAGTTAGTATACCTATTTCAATTTATTTATTTGTAAAAAATATAAATTAGATTTTCCACCTTTTTCGTAAATTACGTAAAATAAGTCATGCCTTAACAAGAGATGGCGAGTAATCAAATATCTATGGTATATTCAATCTCCTTAGACGTAGAATTTAAGTAAACAGACGGTCGTTCCGCAATATTTATTTGATAAAATCTTGCGGTGATTGCCGACGGTCTGAGAGGACGCGGTCATTTTAGGAGGGCTTGGAGAGTACACGGGGGAAAATTTGGTGCGATTTCGCCGCGTTTTTTAGAGGTAATATTTTCCTTTCGTGCACAGTAATGATAATTTTGTTGTCATTCATGTGATAAATATTATTTAAATTTTAAAGTTTAAACTAGATACTGTTTTATTTTCATTTTTTTATATTCTTTGTTATACTTAATTATTAGAACAATCCATACGTTACGCATTCGTCATAATTCCAACTATCGATTTTTTTTTTCTATCAATTGTGGAACGTCACTATAGAAGGGCTCTACCACAGTTAAGTATCTACAATCATCTACAATACATTTGCGAATCGGGCTACTCTGTAAAAAGTTATTATAGTCATAAAAAATATACGCGTAGACTTGAGAACCTCCTCTGTTTTTCGCCGCTTCAAAAAAGCAGCGGAATAGTTCAAAATATGTATCCGTACAAAACCTATTGCGCCCTAAAGGTTGGCGTAGGGAAAGAAAAACGTGTACCTTGTTATTTCGGCAACATTCGTTTGAACGCTCCGATGATTATGGCAGAATCCAGTTTATTTCTTTTGACATTTCTTTTTTATAAATGGTATCTAAGAGTTAATGTTGTTACCGCAAATGTAGATTTAATGGTCGACATTTTTTTATTCGAGTGAACATCTATCCGTACATTATTTTATATTTGTGAAAGTATGAAGAATACGAAAACAAGAGTCTGTTCATATTATTAAAAAAATTTAAACACTCAAATTTTAAAACGCCTGGGTAGATTGTGAATATTTTCAACCGTTTAAAAACATTGCTATAATTTAACTGTAAGGTTTTTCTATTTATAAATGTTATTTTTCGAGGTTTATTCCTTTATTTTATATCATAAAACTTGTCAATTAATCAGTTCTGTTAGGATCTGTTGTTTTATTAAAGAATGCTATGTATTTATTTCAAAGTTCCTAATTGAAATACCCAAGTTGAAATTGTCAATATAAGGGGCTGTCCATTAATCACGTGAGGCTCGAAAGGGGGGGGAGGGGTCCATCAAAACATCACGAAATATCACAAGGGGGAGGGGGGGTAAAGTAATATATCACGTGTATTTATTTTTCGACAAGCGCGCGATACTCAACCGAAAAGCGGCGTTACATATATTTATTTTTAGTCAAACGCGTACAACTTTTTCGCATATCTTTCATTATTTTTATGTCATTCAAAAACAAACTGCAATCTTTCTGTCTACCTCTGACCGTTTATTATAGTAGTCTTTAATTTACTATAATAAAATTAGATGACTTATACCAGTATTTTTTTATAAATAAAAAATTGATTCTTTGCAGGTACGAAAAAATACACGTGATATAGGGGGGAGGGTGGAGGGGTAGTCTTAAACCTCACCACGTATCACCAAGGGGGAGGGAGGGTCAAAAAATACCAAAAAAAAACATCACGTGATTAATGGATGGCCCCTAAGACAATGATTTTCTATTTTTTTTCCTTTTTTTATACAGTGTGCGACATTTGAACAGGATGATATTTAGGAGAAAAAGTGTGTATAAATATTGATGTCACATAAAAATAAATCTATCCGAGAGTAATCTGTCGTTCTAACAATTTTGTGCCACGGCTCATTAATATCCTGTCTTTATCAAGAGAATGCGTATACTAGTTTAATTATGCGCAATAAATAATAATTACCCGTATAATTGTAGGCAATTATTCATTTAGTCACATGCAATATTATATCTTAGGAAGTGATATTGATTTGATTTTTACCAAGAGATTGACAATGATAGATCTGCTTAATTATTGTTTTGACAACTCGGTTGGTGCAGTGATGCTCTACAGTTTGTGCTCTACATAACCTATGACTCTAAATATTACTTAAAATAATAATGTATGGTGTGAAATTTTCGAAATTCTTAGAATAATATTATATGATATAAGTTAGTACATAGTACATGTTCTAAAGCATAATAATAATATGTAATATGTGTACGTATTCGTATCTTATCTATTAAAATTATTTATAATCTGTGATTTATTTCTGCAATAAACATCGTAAAAATTCGCGCTAAAATATTGCACGAGAGGCGGTATGTACTTCCGTAGCGAGTTGTTAAACAAAACAAAGGATTTACAGACGGTACAACGGGCAACAGGTACATAGCACATACGATAAAATAGTTAATAATTCGTTACACAAGTTACCAGAATCATCTAGAACAAAGCTAATTAAAAACCATATTACTGCTATTAATCACCCAACATCTGCTGTCTTGTATTGTCCTCTGGGGAAATATCCAACCTTAATAACTGTGCTTCAAGAAAAACTAGTCTATTTTGAGGGGAGTACTTATTTGTTTTATTAACACTTATTACTTTTGTTTTATTATTTGTTTGTTTTGTTTCGTTTATTAACCGAGGATTGCTACTGAAACATTAAAAACCGTATACCAACGTTCTACTTGTACGGGTAAAAGCACAGAAAAAGTTCGTAATAAGTATTTTTAGACTAATTATACGATTTTTATTATTAAATAAAAATTGATTTTGAAGATGTGTTTTCTAATTTATATAAAAATAATAAAATAGATCAACAGACTGTCAATCTGTAAGACGCTCAAACTTTCTACTAAAATTATTTTAGAAACATTTCTTTTGATAATACATACTTATCTACGTAAACTGTCTATACATTATTATCAATAGGTATAGGAAGCAGTTGCCACATAGAATAAGGTTTCATTAAGACTATGTACATTATACCTAATCTAGTCTTAACGAAAACATCTAAACCTTGCTCAGGTATTACGTGTGAAAGCAGATGCAATTCGCCAATAGACCGATTAACGCAATCCCGGGTGAGTCCGGGCAAGTCCGGGTAATGCCGGGTAATCCGGGATTCGTTTGCCGCCGATAAATCACTACAAGTGCTAGTTCCTGTGGGATTAACGCAGGGTTGGCAAAAACGAACGGGATGAATGTTTTTCGACGGTTTTTGATAGTCACTTTAAAAAAAGGGACGATTGGTTTTCGACGTTTCTGTAAGTGACCTTTTCAGCAAAAAAGGGACGATATTGTTTATGTGTATAATGTCAATAATGTAGAGCTACGGGATAAAATTCATTATCTCATTTTTCTCTTGCTATTTATTCTTTTTGTTTAATTTATCTTTGCCAATGTGAGTTAATATGGAAGAATCTAATATAATAAGTTATCATGTGTAAGGTGTAAGAGAGTAGCGTAGGTTTACCTAAGTAAAAAAATCTTGCAAATTTTCAGTTTATTAAAGAAGATTTACTAAAATTCTGCGTATATTTTTTTTTAAACATAATATGATCTGTATAGAGTCAGCTAAAAGAGCTGCTTAACGTCCGTTAATATTTGTCAATAAAAGCAAAAACGAACAGCGAAATATTACCAACATTAAAAGCAGCTCAACTTCAGAAAATAAAAGAAACGGATGAATGGTTATAGGAATCAATAATAATAATCGACACATGTGTTACAGTTTAATGTTTCTCATCCTTTCACTGTGTAATTTTTCTATACTTTAATTGTTATCATTATTCTTACTGTTACTAAATTCTTTATTTTCAAGGCTCATACATATACTATATTTATAAGTAACATTATAAAGAGTAGAGCCGAGAGGTAGGTAAGCTTATTCTCGTAAAGATTATATTGTTCACTAGCTGCTCCGCGTGGTTTCACCCCCGTGGCTCTACTCCTGTTGGTCGTGGCGTGATGATATATAAGCCTAGCCTTCGTTGATAAATGAGCTATCTAACATCGAAAGAATTTTTCAAATCGGACCAGTGGTTCTCGAGATTAGCGTAGCGTAAGAAAAATTTCTATAAGTCAGGAAAATTTCTATAAGCCAAGAAAATTTCTATAACCCAAGAAAATCGCTGTCAGGAAAATTTATATAAGACGCGAAAATTTCTATAAGGAAAATTTCTATAGGTCAGGAAAATTTCTATAAGCCAAGAAAATATCTATACGTCAGGAAAATTCCTATAAGTAAGGAAAATTTCTCTGCTGGGAAAATTTCTGCCGGGAAAATTTCTATAACTAAGGAAAATTTCCGTAAGTCCGGAAAATTTCTATGTCAGGAAAATTTCTATAAGCCAGGAAATTTCTAATTTCCAAAGTTCAGGAAATTTTCTCAGTCGGGAAATTTCTATAAGCCAAGAAAATGCCTATAAGTAAGGAAAATTTCTATAACCCAAGAAAATCGCTATAAGTCAGGAAAATTTATATGTCGCGAAAATTTCTATATGGAAAATTTCTATAGGTCCGGAAAATTTCTATAAGCCAAGAAAATATCTATAAGTAAGGAAAATTTCTATGTCAGGAAAATTTCCATAAGTCAGGAAACTTTCTATTAGCCATGAAAATTTCTATAACCCAAGAAAATCACTATATTCAAGAAAATTTCTATGTCGCGAAAATTTCTATAAGGAAAATATCTATAGGTCAGGAAAATTTCCATAAGTCGGGAAAATTTATATAAGCAATGAAAATTTCCACTAGTCAGGAAAATTTCTCTGTCGGGAAATTTCTATAAGCCAAGAAAATGTCTATAAGTAAGGAAAATGTCTATAACCCAATAAAATCGCTATAAGTCATGAAAATTTATATAAGTCGCGAAAATTTCTATATGGAAAATTTCTATAGGTCCGGAAAATTTCTATAAGCCAAGAAAATATCTATAAGTAAGGAAAATTTCTATGTCAGGAAAATTTCAATAAGTCAGGAAACTTTCTATTAGCCATGAAAATTTCTATAACCCAAGAAAATCACTATATTCAAGAAAATTTCTAAAAGTCGCGAAAATTTCTATAAGGAAAACATCTATAGGTCAGGAAAATTTCCATAAGTTGGGAAAATTTCTATAAGCAATGAAAATTTCCACTAGTCAGGAAAATTTCTCTGTCGGGATTTCTATGTCAAGAAAATTTCCATAAGGAAAATTTCTATTTCAGTAAAATTTCTGTAAGCCAAGAAAATCTCTATAAGACAGGAAAATTTCTATAAGCAATGAAAATTTCCACTAGTCAGGAAAATTTCTCTATGTCGGGATTTCTATGTCAAGAAAATTTCCATAAGTAAGGAAAATTTCTATAAGTAAGGAAAATTTCTATAAGTCAGTAAAATTTCTGTAAGCCAAGATAATCTCTATAAGACAGGAAAATTTCCATAAGTAAGGAAAATTTCTATGAAAGGAAAATTTCCATAAGTCAGAAAATTTCTATAAGCCAAGAAAATCTCTATAAGACAGGAAAATTTCTATAAGTCAATAAAATTAGTTTTTCTATGAATATATAAATTAGGAGCTAATACATATTATTTAAGGCGATAGAAAGGATTCAACTATAAGTTTCCATTACAACACGGTTTCACCCGCGTGGCTCCGCTTCTGTTGGTGGCGGTTGGCGTGACGATATATAGCTTAAAGCCTTCCTCGATAAATGGACTATCCAACACCGAAATAATTTTTCAAATCGGACCAGTAGTTCTTGAGATTAGCGCGTTCAAACTAACAAAGTCTTCAGCTTTATAATATTAGAAGATTCTATGACATTTTTACGTAAATATACTCCAAATTTTTGTAATTGATTTCGTTCTTAAATAAAATATAAAGTACAACTTGTGATTTTTTAATTGCGTTTTTCATAAAAAGCTCAATACAGTAAACCTTAACAAATGTTAACGAACATAATTTTTCCCATATCGAATCAGAATGTTGCCATTTAAGGCAGTATTTCCTTTTAGTGTTGTAACAACCCTAGCATAAGAAAACATTTGGGGGGAAAACAATCGAAGTCAGCACTAATGACGTATTATCTAGTTCGCTCGTTCGCGCCATTTCTTCGAGCCGCCGTGATTAATGTCCTCGTGCGAATTTAAATTACTCCATTGTTGCCAGTTTACAGGATTATTGTGATCGATTCGCTGTTTCCTATTGTTATAATGATAGCAATACTACAATTGCAGGGTGTATTGCAATGATCAACAATTTGCTATGAGAGTGAGGAACTAATCAATTCTCGCTAATTTTAGAGCTTATTTCTTATTCTTATTTTTTTAATAAAAACAAAACTAAATCGAACGTATTGTTGTACATTTATATTTCGGATTATTCAAGCTATTTTTAGTTTAAGTTACTGAGAATAACTTCAGGTAGGTAAGTGTTTTATTTATTGTTTAATTCACAGCACGAATGTAGAGCCGCCATAAGAAGAAGCAAATAAATGTATATGTATAATTTATTATTGCAAAAACATATCTCTTAGTGTCTACTATTAGTAAGAATTAGTAAGAAATATTTGTAGGTGCCTAGGTATAATATTTATATATTTAGTAGGAAGCCAACACATCCTTATATTATAAACTAGATGCGAGCTGCGGTTTCACCCGCATGGTTCCGCTCCTGTCTTAACGTGATGATATATAAGCTTATAGCCTATCTCGATAAATGGGCTATCTAACACCGAAAGAATTTTTCAAATCGGACCAGTCGTTCCTGAGATTAGCGCGTTCAAACAAACAAACAAACTCTTCAGCTTTATAATATTAGTATAGATACATTTGATTTTCTCTTTAGCCCTCCCATCCTGTACAACAATGTGTAACAACATGCCGACTATCGAAGGCCAGGCGGTTAAGTATGAATTCATCAATAGTTTCAATTGCAACTATAGTCCATTGAAAAGTTACATTTGGGGTTGCATTTCTTAGAGGACGCAATTTTATTTTTTTGATGTGTAGGGGGGGTCAGTGTGAAGCTATCACCAAGTTTGTGGGGTCGCCACCCTTGTCCCACGGCCGCCATCTTGAAAATAGCGGTTGATATGGTTTTTACGATATATCTCTTAAACTATTTATTTGATAAAAAAAA
>CAJQZM010010985.1:0-14258 GCA_907164665.1 Colias nastes | reverse complement strand
CTTATTATTTATATTTAAACTGTCCCCATATAATATAATTACAATATAATTACAATATTATTCTTATTAAAGCTGAAATGATCCAGTGATTCAAACAGAAAAACATTCGAATACGTCGTTGAATCAGATAAAAAGTCGAAACCTACTCAAAAACAGTTCATCCGTTTGACATGCCACTGTACACAAAATATTATCATGTACCCACAAAAATAATTCCTAATCCGATTCATGTTGCCAGCGCATAAAATTGATATAGGTATATCTTATTGTATGAGCATGGCAACTCGAATGCATGTTTTGACAAATTAATTTCGTTGCGGACCGTACCGATCATTATACTGTTATAGGGCTGTGCTTTACAGTTTTAAGTATTTTAAAGTTGTTAATTTTTATAAATGACTAGCGGTCCGCCCCGGCTTCGCCCGTGGTACATATTTCGCAATAAAAGGTAGCCTATGTTCTTTCTCAGGGTCTAAAGATTATCTGTGCCAAATTTCATCAAAATCGGTCCAGTAGTTTATGCGTGAAAACCATACATACATACATACAAACCTTTCCTCTTTATAATATTAGTATAGACTAGCTGTGCTCCGCGGTTTCACCCACATTGCTCCGCTCTTGAAGGTCTTAGCGTGCCTATAGACTTCCTCGATAAACGGGCTATTTAACACCGAAAGAATTTTTCAAATCGGACCAGTAGTTCCTGAGACTGGCGCGTTCAAACAAACAAACTCTTCAGCTTTACAATATTAGTATAGATGTAAGAAAGAAAGAAAGATGACAAGAAAGATGTACTTACAGATAGTTAAAATGGTAGTTCATTTTTGTGAAACTTCTTAGGCGCGTTGAGAGTAAAATTTCAAGGTCGCTGCAATACCGTCACGTCATGAAGTAGACGATTTTGGTATCTTTGAATTATGCCAAAGAAGTTTCACTTCTGACACGTGGGCATACACAGTTTTTTTAAGATTGAATTTTATTGCCACTTTTGTCAGAAAACTAGCTCAAAATGCAGTGTCACTTAAAAGTTTAAAATTACTTACAACACGTACATTGTACATGTTAATATTACATGTAAATGGTAATAGTTTTATAATACATAAAACTACTAATGCAAAATCAATGTAATTATTTTATGTTACTTTCTTAATCAGAGATTCTAAATGCCTGAATCAATTACGGTTATAATTTATATGATTAGAAATTTATTATATCAAGTGAAAGATAGAATTGTTGATAAAAGATTAAGAGCTATACTCTGTCCACTATAAGAATTGCTTTTTGACAGCTCGACGGGTGATACCAGAAGTGATGTACAAAAAATTATCGATTGTGATACCATTTCAATTATAAATTCAAAATATTATCATAAATCGAATCAGTTACGTAAATAATAATTACAACGTAAACATACTAATAAGATATGTAATAATAAGACCACATATCTATGCATTTTATGATAAAACTAAACGAAACTAATATTTTATCATTTATTGGTTTCTATCTTACAATTTGGTTGTCTTTATGTTTAAATTATATTACATAATAGAAGAGTTTTTCTGTATCGGATACATATTACAGAGTATTTCTATCGATTATTATAATCTATCGACACATCATTGAATAATTCTGTGTAGAAATCACTAAGTGGGTGGGGCCTGTCCATGAAGTACAATAATTATTTGAATGACATTTTAACATAGACAATACAATCCTTCATAGGCGTGAAGCTGTCAAAAAGCAAATAATATAATGGACAGAGTATAGGGTAGATAATCTGTTATCAATGTTTTTAATTCCACAGTATAGTATATTACATGAAGTAAGTAAGTAGGTACATATTCCTTTTAAAACAATTATTTTATATAGAATTATCCTTTTAATTATATTATAAATAATTTTACTAATAGAATTAAGATGTTTTAAATATAAAATCATAGCGAATAAAAATAAAAATCAACCAACAAATCAAAAGAATCGACGACATTATTCATCGTAGATTAATAACGTATAAAATTTTACGTTACATATTTCATTATAATTTAAAACGAATATATTATAAGGATAATATATTATAATTCAACATAGGAAGACAGGTACAAGTAGAAAAAGTGACTTCATATAAAAAAAAATAATTAATTAATTATATCTCGCTACTGCCAACCCTGAACACCGTCTGGGTGGCCCGCGACTCTGATACTGTGGCAGTACAATAAAACAACCGCAGAGAGAGATAGCAGATGTGACGTCATTCGCCTCTCGCTCGCACGCGCTAATGAATCGTTATTTGTGAGCTAAGTATTTAGTACTTATTGGAATATTATTTAATATCGTAGGTAAGTTTTAAGTACTATTATATTATGCATTATGATGTTTGTCTGTCTTTCACGTGAAAACAAAAGAACCGATTAGGATGAATTTCGTACGCAGATAGATTGTGTTTATAATTTGTAATGCATTAGCGAATCAATGAAACTGTTATATTATTAAATGGGGCAAGGAGTAAGACACAAAATAGAGCATAATATTTATAGCCTAGGACCTTTAGTAGAAATTTCTTTTCTACATTAATATATTTATCCTATTTTGAAGAGTATAATTGATTTATTCAAAAACTCTAAAGCAATTCATTCTCATCTAATAATTCATTCTCATAATATTATTATTTTGCCTTTACGTTATGAATTTGTTCCTATAAATAAGTTCAGCTATACTTTATTTCAATAATACGTTTTCTAAATCTTTACCAACTTCTAATGAACCTAAGCATTGATATGTTACTTTAAATTTAAGCATAAGCAACATTTAAACTGTTATACATACCTACATTAAATCCTAATCAACATTTTAACAGTCGCCCTATGGCACTATGAGTTATGACACTAATAAACATCATGCCTAACCCTCAAATAAAACCAAACGACTTATTATTCCATACATCCTTATCATTGAAACATACCCCAAAAGTGTACCCATAAACACACGCCATTAAATTATTCCAAGTGTAAAACAACTAAATGACGTGAAAACATCAACACTATCACAACACCACACACATCAAATCAATAAATGAAATTGCGAAAAAAAGCACCCTGTATCATCCCCTCGTGACTAATGATCCGGAATTATTTATCTACAGCGCGCACTCTGCATTGCAAGAATTCAATTTAGTCGCGATACAGTGTGATTTTTAATCGACTAGAAGATATACGGGGTGATGTTTTTGGAGATTGCATTTTTCTTATACAGAGAAAATTGTAACATACCTATCTACCTATACTATTATTATAAAGCTGAAGAGTTTGTTTGAACGCGCTAATCTCAGGATCTACTGGTCCGATTTGAAAAATTCTTTCGGTGTTAGATAGCCCATTTATCGAGGAAAGCTATAGGCTATATATCATCACGCTAAGACCAACAGGAGCGGAGCAATGCGGGTGAAACCGCGGGGCACAGCTAGTTATTAATAAAGACTAGCCATAAATTAAAAATGTCTATGTCAGAATTTAATAGTCGAAGTAGTTTAGGAACTTATATAGACTAATATTATAAAGCTGAAGAGATTGTTGTTTGGTCGAACGTAGGTACTAATATCAGGAATCGTCGGGTTTGAAAAAATCTCTCAGTTAGATAGCCCATTTATCAAGGAAGGCTATAGAATATTAATATCATCACGTTAAGACCAATGAGAACGGAGCAATGCGGGTAAAACCACGGGGCACAGCTACTATTGTCTAAAGATACCAACAAACAATCGTCCCGCCAGGTGCCTATAGCATACAGACGCAAGCGATGTTTTCTCCATAATATTACTATAAAGTTATTTCTACAATTAAAGGGGCTTAATGGTAGAAATTGGTAGATTTTAAACACAAAACTGCTAATCCAAATATTTTAACCAGGCTAAGACGATTAACAAGACAAAACGCAAGGAGGGTCAACTAACTGGTGTATTCTAGTAATGGAGTGAAACCCATTAAAGATGGCCGCCCGTTACACCGTCGCGAATTGTGCTCGCGAATGTTTATATTTTGGTTTAAATATTGTCAAAGTAAATATAAATTATTGATGTCTCGTTTGTAATGATAAAGGATAGTTTAAATATTAGATATCAAAATAATTATAAATTGAAATTTTGTCATGGCAAAATTAGCTAGAAAAGTACTTGTCATAATAAGTAAATAGCAAGGTTTAAACTATGTTTGGCGTACTTAAATATTTACTAAATCATCTTTATCGACCCATTTATTTTGTAAGCACTGCAAAGATATGCAGGTTTACTAACAACGTTTTTCTTCACCCATTGCATGATTGTAATTTGTAAACATTATACAGATAAATTCTAAATAGATTTTAAAATTTGCACGCTCGCTCTGCCTACACTTAACTTTTCTAACTAGGTACATAATATCATAGATTATTTATAAACATACAGAAAAATCTTAAACCGGGGTTTAAATCACTTCCTGATAATATCTCTGCTAGACTTATAACATTTTGACATAAACACTAATACATGTCACTCCAACTGACAGATGAACTAAACATATCAAGAAGCTGTTAAACCCTGAATAAGAAACTTAACGTAGATATAATAAATAAATAATACAAACAGTGTAAACCTTATTCTAAAACGCTTGACTAATCGTTCAAGTAATTATCCCATATTGAGACTACAACTTGGCGGGAAGCGCGCCAAGATGGCGGCCTGTCAAATTTGACATTTACAAGTTTCGCGCGCAACGAAATGAAATAGCTGATGTTAATTGTGAAGATGTTATTCTTAATGGGGATTTGAAGTTATTGCTGTAAAATTTTAAGCTTGAAACACAAATGGCAAATGACTTTGCTGATTGCCTCTTTAACTAAGATTTTTATACATTATCTGTCCTATTTTACAGATATATTCTGTGTAGGCAAAACTGATAATTTAGAAAAACAAAAAAAAAACCATATAAGCTAAGCTTCTTTACAAACTTTCTTTTTCTGGAACACGTAACATACCTACAGGTAGATTTACAAAAAATATATTCTCACAATAATTCATTTTTATGAATTACAAATTTCCATAACCACTAAATAGGTAACCTACAATAAGCTATGAATTGGGATCCACCGTTGTTTTATGAAACGTCGAAAAAAATAGGGGTTATAGTATAGTAGTAGGTATATTTTGTAATAATCAATAATATCTACACAAATTTATTTCCGATAATTATAAACCAAACAACATTAGAGCAATGGCGCCACAATATGGCGGCCTGTCAAAAGTGACGTTCACTAGTTTTGGCGCGTTCTACGCTTCATTGTGGAGATGTTAATTAGTTTTTGTTTATATTTGTTTATTATAATTATTGTACATATATTATTATAGAGAAACGTATAGATTTGGAAAAATATACCTACTTTTGCCATGAGATAACAGATATACCTACAAAATCTATAGGAAAAGAAATTCAAGTCATTTATTTTATTTAATTTTGGAACGGACGCAATTAAACACAAAATAGGTTTGGATGAAGTATTTTTTCTTATCATGGTCTATAAAATTCTATCATCGCAAAGAATAATGAAAAAAGAACCTATTACCTAACACACCATAAAATAAAACATATTATTAAATACGACCCTATACCTACAAATCCAAAGTCCAAACCCCTTAAAGAAAACTATCACACTTTGCCCCATACCCCATATATTGCCCCATATAGGGACAAGTTAACTGACAGTTAAGTTAATCATCGGATATAAGATCAAGGGTTAATCCAACGGGTCAGGGGTTAGGAAATTAGTAGCGAATACTTGACTAGCGGAAAATCTGATTAAGATAAGGCTGTGGTCTCGGACATAAGCGGTAGCGATTTTATATATTATTTAATTTGTTTTTAAATATGGTACCTATATTTTTATTTGTTATTTATGGTACAATTATTCTAGCAATTTTTTTCCGCTGTTGCTTTGATTATGGTTATAATGTAAATTATGTATTGATTAAATAAATAACCACAAGTATAATTATCCAAATAAGCCTTGTTATAAATAAACAGCTATAATTTGAAATTAATTATATTTGTCTTTTAATAGTTCCAGTTTTAAATCAGAAGTTGCATTGTTTATATAAGAGAAGTATTGTTTACATTTGTTCATTGAAATATATTAGAGAAGCAATACAATACAAGCAATGTACTATATAAAAATAAGTCGAGTTTTCCTTCCTGACGCTATAACTCCAGAACGCATGAACCGATTTCCACGGTTTTGCATTCGTTGGAAAGGCCTCGGGCTCCGTGAGGTTTATAGCAAAGAAAAGGTGTCTCTGGTGGCGAAACGGAGTTCGCCCGGTTTGCTAGTCATTTATAGAAAATATCGAATTTAATGCTACAATTACAACTCCAAAGTCTTACTTTTGCACAAAAGAATATTACCCGCTCAATCCCATAGCTTAAACCAAAGCACAAAGTCGGAGGTGCAAATGAAAATAGTTGATAGCGAAACAAATCGAACTTCACACGTCACAGTTCAATTGTGAAGGCATTTAATTAAACGCCTGTTTGTTTTAACGCCGGTGCGTTTGTAAAATGTCAATATTTTTTGTTTTAACGTAACATAAAAAAGCGTGTGTGCGGAGCAGACGTGTCAGAAGTGAAGCGAATTTGGCAAGAATTAAAGATACAAAAATCGTCACCTTACTCCATGACGTGACGGTATTGCCATGACGCGACCTTGAAATTTTACTCTGAACGCGCCGAAATAAGTTTGACTTCAAAAGTATTAAACACAAACTCAAACATTTATTTATTCAACTAGACTTCCATTAGAAGCCCTTTCGAATCGTCAAAATACATCAAAAATTATTTATCACCGGTTCTGAAAACAGTTTCTACAGAAACGAGCCGGCAAGAAAATCTATAGTTGCTCTATTAAAACAACATTATAATTATTCAATCAATACTAATATTATAAAGCTGAAGAGTTTGTTTGTTTGAACGCGCTAATCTCGGGAACTACTGGTCCGATTTGAAAAATTATTTTGGTGTTAGATAGCTCATTTATCGAGGAAGGTTATGGGCTATATATCATCACGTTTCGACCAACAGGAGCGGAGCCACGGGGGTGAAACCGCGCGGAGCAGCGAGTTATGTTATAAATCGCAACTAATGCTACAAAAAACATAAGTAACCATTTATTAAAATAAAACATTAAATACCAACTTATTTAAATAATTTGCCTTATATAATAAACGAACCTCCCTAACATTCCTTCGAAGGGAGGAAATTTCAGCCAAGTTTGCCAATTAAAAGTCACTCAGATGTTCAACTTTATGGTATGGCTTTTACCCCGGTTTTGTGCGGATTTTAATAACTTTATTTAGAGGGATTTGATTACAAAATGGTTTGTTTTTAGATGATTACTAGATTTCCGCCCGCGGCTTCGCCCGCGTTTTCAGGAAAACCCTCATAGTTCCCGTTCCCGTGGGATTTCCGGGATAAAACCTATCCTATGTGTTAATCCAAGTTACCCTCTATATGTGTGCTAAATTTCATTGTAATCGGTTCAGTAGTATTTGCGTGAAAGAGTAACAAACACACACATACACATCCATCCTCACAAACTTTCGCATTTATAATATTAGTAGGATACTGGATAGGTAGGTAGGTATGTGTGAATATGTGTAACTAGCATTATTAAATGTGTATAAGGTGCTTACGAATTT
The DNA here is from genome assembly GCA_907164665.1 of Colias nastes. Lineage (NCBI taxonomy): Eukaryota > Metazoa > Arthropoda > Insecta > Lepidoptera > Pieridae > Colias > Colias nastes. The sequence continues at coordinate 6,544 of CAJQZM010010985.1, read as the reverse complement.
AGAGACATATAGTTCCTCATCCAGTTATCTATAGACTAGATTGAATATTCGTTCGTAAGAAATGGTAAAATAACACTGTCTTGTTTCTATTACTATATCTATTTAAACAAACTGTACTATTACACTATCAAATTTAAACAATTGAACCAATTTTTATGGTTCACTACCTTTTGCCGAAAATTCTTTGCCAGATTTTCACTTGCCAACCAACATTTCGCAGAATTATATTTCGCCGAATAATCATTTGCCAACTTATCATATAATTTTGTTTTATTTTCCAACCTCACAGTTACCAACTGTGAGGTTGTAACAGTTCTTTCCGAGTAAAATTCGTATAAGTACTTGTAATTATACTTTGAATGATAAATCCACACAAGCAAAGCCGCGGTCTGATAACTAGTAACATATTCATACTTATAAATTAGCCTCCCATACTTATGTACCTATAGCATATACCTATTTAATTAGCTTCCCATATTATTTATAGCAGATACTTATTTCGCACCTCTACACTAAGAAGCTATAATTACCGGTATCGGTATAGGTATCGTTATCGGTATGGTTATTATCACGTAACAGTTAATTAACAGTTATAATTATGCGTTATAATTGCTACTTTTCACTGTATGGTGTGAATCACACGGCTGTTATTAGCTACTTCGTCATGTAATTATGACGATTCTAATGAGGTTTTATTGAATGTGTCGGTGGAATCAGTGTTATTTTGGTGGTTTTATTTTTAAAATATGAGGTGGAAGACAATTTCCTACACAGGAAATACAAGGCTAAGTAAAATACCTGTATATTTGTTTCTCAATGTATTTAAGTCTGGGGATATAATATAGGTATTTACAAGCTAAATGAATGGCATCAATTTTTCGAAATACCTTATTTAAAATTTCTCAATTCATAACAATTTAATGGTTAGGAATTACCTACTAATGGACAAGTTTTTCCTAAACATTATGTCACCGCTTTTGCTGGGTTAGTAAGTCTATGTCTTGTAAGTTGTCCTACCATTAGAAGAACAAAATATTTCATCAGGCGATATCAAAAACGTATAAACGAACTATTAACTATCGCAGTTTTAATAATATAAAACAAATAAACATTAAAACAAGCATGCCATTTGCAATCTAACAATTAAAAAATTAACATTACATTCACAATCTAACAATTTAGAAAAAGAACATCGAAAGCCATCGTCAATTTAATTAAAAAAAAACACAATGACATATGTCATTCGTTTCGCGCCAAAAGCACCCACGCACAGATAATCATTGAGTACAAAGAGGGATGCGCCATAAAATTGCGCGTCCAATGAAGCGGGAAAACATATGTTTATATAGTGATGTGTCAATTTATCGATGTTCGCAATTTGTTTAATTAATGTCGACGAATATATTATCATAATTTTTGTGATTCATGCTGTATATATGTGAGTTCTCTTTGATCAATATTCATTGCATATTTGGTTTTAATTAGCTAGATTCAGAACTTGTATTACAATTATAGGAAATATTTCTTTGTTTGTTTGTCATCATTTAACGCAAAACTAAAACGACCGATTTAAAATTGTTCTTACCAGTAGAAAGCTACAATTAAACTGTGTAACATAGGTTATATTATATTACTTTGAATTCGATTCGATTAGTCTTTATTACATATAAAAATATTTATAGATTATGTTTCAAGAACGATTTGATTGAGTTAAATAAAACTAAGCAAAGTCATATCACAAAGCTAGTGCCGTAAAATATCAACAGAAGGTTATTTTTTATACGCATACTATAAGTACCCGCATTATTTTTTATTATTTTTACCAAGAAAACATTTCATAGATAAAGGGTGAAGAAATAACATAATAATTAGTGTCGTCCTGTCAAAATGTCATGTTATTTTTAATCAATTCAAAGAAATTCAACATTTGTTAAAAAACTTCGCTGTATTTATTGTATGTAAGTATTTTTCTTGTATTTTAATTATAACACTTGTTTTTTTTTTTTATATAAACGTAAATTTTGTGAGACAACTTGTTTCACGCAAAATATCAATGTAAATTTTGTGAGGATGTTTGTAACTCTTTCAAGCAAAAACAGCTGATCGGATCTGCATGAAATTTAGTACAGAGATAGATAATAGTCTCGATTAGTCCAAAGGCTATTTTTATCCGTATAGCATAGGTACAAGTAAAGCATGAGGCTACAGCTAGTTATTCTCGGAAATATATAAACATTCAATTTAGAGAAATTTTCCTATTTTCCTAATGAATTGAAGTTTTATACTACAACATAGACAGACAAACTTACCAACTTTTAAGCTATTGCATAGCTTCTATCGCGGGCCTTGAGCGCGGGGACCGAATCCAGAAATTCCGTAACGAAAAAACCTCACGCTCCCCACTCCGACGGGCACGGAGGTGTGGCTTGAAGGCATGCTATGCAATAGCTTTACCGCGGCAGTCCCCGAGTGCCACACGTCTTTTATATAAGTACAAATTTTCTAACGGCACAAAATCTGGTTTTCAATCCCAATAAAATTGTTTCTCACACAAAATTTATGTTTATTGTATCTTCATCACCAATAATTTTTATTAAAGCTATACACATGCTAATGTGGCTTGTCAAAACGTCCGCCATCTTGTTTATAGACTATAATAGACAGTAATAATGTCAAATAGCGATAAAACCATAGATAATGGATTATAAATTATGCTTGTTTATGTGTAAATAAAATTAAAGTGTTTGTTTGTTATGTTTAAATAGCTTTTAATGGAACGTGGCTACGTTTTTGTTAGTTGGTTCTGGTGAACCTGCGAACAAGTAATATAAAGCTGTAAATACCACTTAAGGTGGGTGGACCATGGAAGGCCATGCTCCTTCGAAGGCCAATTATTAACACGTTCACTGCGGCACCTAAAATGCCAAACTTACCGTTGTTGCGGCATGTCTTCTATACTTCACATCGGCAAGTTCACCACTGTGCGTCATGAGCCATTTTTATCACATCGCACCTTCTGACTTTTCAGAAGGTTAATAATTTCATGAAATTTCAAGATATTTCAAAATTTTTTTTTCAGATAATAGTATATAATATCTATAGTCTAGTATATACCGCATAAATAGCTTTTAGTTTAACCCAATAGTTTAAAAGATATGAGGGAAAATGTAAACCCCTGATTTTGTGAAAAATTATTTGCCATCCCGCACTGCGTTGATACGGCATGTTTACAGTAATAGCGATGGGAAACACTGTAAAACAAAACATCGATATCGATATAAATCAATTTTGTATATTTCAGTCTGTTTGTTAACAGATAACGAGATCGTCGATACAAAAAAAAAACACATAAAACAAGGTACTTGATAGATTACTACCTATCAGGAAATTGTTCAGTAACTTTTGTTTTAATTTGTTCAGTAACTTTTGTTTTAATGTTTTATATTATTTTCACAACTGTCATCACATTTTTGCATTTATGCTACGAAATAAAAGAAAGTAAAAAAACTAAAGCCTCTAGGGTATCATTGTCATTTAAAAATTTGATAACGACGCGTGCGGTCCTGGTGCATCACTATGCGAGACTGACACGCGGCGCGCTCGCAGTACAGTGCGGCATGAGGTGCTTGTCCATGGCAAAATATTTGACATGCCGCACACAAAAGAAACGGTTTCTTTTCTATGCGTTGTGTCCAATATTTTGCCATACGATTTTTAAACGAAATTGAGTCCTACTTCAAACTGTGATCACAAAAATATATTTGTCTCTTTTCTAGTCATTGATTAACATATAAAAAACCTCGCCGCACCACGGTGAAAACTGCGATTTTGGGCGCCGCACTGTGGTGTAGTCGCTGATGGCCCGATACTGGACATGCCGCAGTGAACGTGTTAAAATTTCGTAGTTATTGCCATATGATGACAAATTCCTTCTATTTACACAAACACCCATCGAAGTAGAAATCACAGACGCGGCGGCGAATCGCTCGCGCCACTATTTTGGCAGTACGGTCCCTCGCTTCATTGATATCGGAAATCGGCGGCGTTAAAATAAGATGGGTGTACCATAGAAGGCCACTCTAACAAATAAATAGTTATTATTCGTTTATTTACTGGAAAAATGAAACTAACAAATATTCAAGTAATACTTTGTTTTATTACGTAACATATAAACCACTTCTTTTTATTGTAGATTAATACAGCGAAAAATAGTATAATATTTAAAAGTATTACTATCTTTAATAAAATACCAGACGATTTTAAGGAACTACCTGTAAATATATTCCGGACAAGGTTAACAAATTGGCTAATCACAAAGCAGTTCTATAATATTAGTGACTTCTTAAATGAAAAATAATAATTTTAAATTAATTGACATAATATTTATTTATAATCATTTTACTACTGTAATTTTGCAATGTACCTATTGAGAACTAGTGTTGTGTGACGTAATATTGTATAATGTAATAATTTTATAATTTAAGATATTTGCACGCTCAACTACGAGCAGAATGTCTAAGAACCTATAAAATTTGTACTACTTCAGCTATGTAACTACATTCAGCAAATAAAGAGAATAAAAAAAAAATCGCTATTTATTAACTTTTAGTGTTAAATGACTGATTTATTATAATGGCCTTCTAAGGAGCCTTGTTTCTAGCAAGGCCATTTGGAAGAGTTCTATGAAACTTAAGTTCAATCAATATTGATCAAATCTGAAATTTAAAAAAGTGGTTTATATGTTACGTAATAAAACAAAGTATTACTTAAATATTTGTTAATTTCATTTATCCAGTAAATAAACGAATACTTAATAACTGTTTAATTGTTAGAGTGGCCTTCCATGGTACACCCACCTTATTTAAAAACCCCGCGGTTTCACCCGCATTGCTCCGCTCCTGTTGGTCTTAGCGTGATGATATACAGGGTTACTTGTAAAACACCAGCAACCTCGCAGGACAAGATAGCTAACATCATTATTAACAACATTTGTTCTACGACTTTTGATAATTTGTTAGATTTTATTTTCATACAAAAATAAATATTCATTTAATTTTCCGTTTGAATATTATAAACTCTACGCGCATCCCAAAAATTACGTAAACAAGAAGCGAACGAGAGGGGGAAGGGGGCGTCGCGTCGTCCTTTCGATAATGAATAGAACATAGACTTACAAATGTTAGGAGAGTACAATAAAAGCTTAAAAAATCATTTAAAAATAATTTATTGCGTTATGCCAAAAGTCGTAGAACAAATGTTGTTACTTATGATGTTATCTATCTTGTCCTGCGAGGTTGCTGGTGTTTTACAAGTAACCCTGTATAGCCTATAACCTTCCTCGATAAATAGGCTATCTAACACCGAAAGAATTTTTCTAATCGGACCAGTAGTTCCCGAGATTAGCGCGTTCAAACAAACAAACAAACAAACTCTTCAGCTTTATAATATTATTAGTATAGATATAATATGTTAAATCTGTAGGATCAGTAAAATGTAACACTACCTATCTATGTTTCCTTGTTGTGTCGGTCGCGAAATTTTACGATGAAATCATATTTTGCACTATGTATTTTTAATATTGCTCAAACACCCAACACTGTTGCACATATTTTGATAAACATTGCTACTTAGATAATTTTAGCACGCTTATATTAGCTTCACCTGTATGTTTGTATACCGACTCCTTTAGAGTCAATTTTGAGTCACTTAAAACGGACGGATAAATTCAAACTTTATGCTCTTACTAGCTTACCGCCCGCGGCTTTGCCCGCTTTGTCTAAAACCTAATAAATTATATACTAAAACCTTCCTCTTGAATCACTCTATCTATTAAAAAAACCGCATCAAAATCCGTTGCGTAGTTTTAAAGATTTAAGCATACAAAGGGACATAGGGACAGAGAAAGCGACTTTGTTTTATACCTACTGTAGTGATATTCGATGATAAAAGAATTGACAACATTTCATTTTTTATAAGGCCATGAAAGAAAAAAACCGTTTCTTTATTTTGCTCTTGCGATTACAGAAAAAAAATTATTTCATTTTTTAATCGCATATTTTAAGAGAAATTAAATAAAAACGATAAATGTGATGATGACGTCATACATACGGAGGAATAAAAATGCGCCTTAGCCTAATTTAAAAAAAGTTAAAAAAAAAACTATTACTGACATTTACAGGGTATGGCATGTGTCAAATTTCATATTAATGTCATTTTTGTGAATTATTCATGTAAACAAACTTTTAAATCGTGTTATTGTGTTTTGGTTTTCTAATTTAATCTCATTAGCGTGATGTTTGTTTGATTGGAGTTGGACCAATTCATTTATATTATACAAATAGTGCCTATAGTGTTCATAATTTTCTTGAAATAAAAGACTTTGTTTACTTACTAAAAGTTGTATTTATTTAACACTTTCCAACGTTTTTGGGATAGTATATTTGTTTCCCAGAAATTTTCAGCACCCCTTAACAAACCCTGGATAAAGTCATCATCATCCATCGAGATAGTATGTACTACGTACTAGAGAGGCGATCGCTACTAC
>CAJQZM010010984.1:0-13883 GCA_907164665.1 Colias nastes | reverse complement strand
ATTTGGTTTTAGACAAAGCGGGCGAAACCGTGGCGGGTAAGCTAGTACAGTATAATTAATGAATTACAAAAGTTGCAAAAGCATTTCGATCTTAGTACATATAAACAAAGGTTATTAAGAATCACTACCTACATAATATTGAACATCTTGACTACGCAACGGATACTGATGAAGTTTTTAAGCTAATTTGTTAAATTTTCTAAAAAGCGGGTGAAACGCTTGTATAATAATAAAAATTCTATGCATTGCTTTTTGGTACGAAATTCTACGATGAAAATGACTAATTGTTATTTCACTAATTGTAAACAAGTTGTAAACAAAAAAATATTTTTACAATTACAATAAATTCATATGAGTTTAAATGAAGTTTCTGAACAACAATAACATAATGTTACAACCATCCAACCTTAAATAGATAACCAACTAAATAGGCACATTTTAGTGAACATGTTCAAAAACACACTTGAACACTTACATTAGTACATAAATCCAAAGAGGTTGTGTAGATAACCAACTAAATAGGCACATTATAGTGAACATGTCCAAATAACCTTGACTTCTTGAACACGTAATTAGCACATAAATCCAAAGTCTGTGAGTGCCTGCGACAAAAGACAACGAAAGCTAAGCCGCAACCCATTCAAACTACTAAATTACTAACTAATCCTTGTTCACATCTATTCATAACTATAAGTTATATGTGAATTATAACCTCTCTATATAAAGTGCTTATAATAGGAAGATAATTATAGAATTAATATCTGAATCCAGAAAGTTCTTTAATCAAATATGATGTAGTTTTTCGTTCTAATTTATTAACATGTTTATGTACGAATTACTTAACTATAGGAGTTTTGAAAAGTATTTTTATTAACTGCATTATAGTAGTATTATAAATATAATATTATATAAATGCTTCCTATTAACAATATTGATATCGCCATAACAAATAAACGTGATGGCTGTCAATAACATACAAATTACACATTAGATAATTATAATCAAGCGTATTAGTTTTGGCTTCGTATTGGTGTTGGTGTTGCAAATGTAGTAATTAGTTTATATAGGTTTAGGCTTAATTGATTGGAGCAGATGTTTATTTATACGAATACTAGCTTGCCGCCCGCGGCTTCGCCCGCTTTATCTAAAACCTAATAAATTATACATATATTAAAAACCTTCCTCTTGAATCACTATCTATTGAAAAAACCGCATCAAAGTCCGTTGCGTAGTTTTAAAGATTTAAGCATACAAAGGGACATAGATAGGGACAGAAAAAGCGAAGCTTTTTTTGGACTATGTAGAGATATGATGCTGAAGAGTTTGTTTGTTCGAACACGCTAATCTCAGGACTGGTCCGATTTGAAAAAATATTTCAATGTTCGAAAGTCTACTTATGGAGGAAGGTATAGACTAAATGACATCGACATGTACGAAGTGTAAGTATAGTGTTGTAAATGATACCATGTATATTCTTATTCGTCGACGCCATTAAAATATATTATATAACTAGTCTAGCCCGGGTTTTGCCCGGGTTACAGAAAAATACAGCATGCTAATGATTGAAGAATTTAAAAAAAAATCAGTAGTATCTGAAATCGTTACAAATAAAAAAAATGTTTCGTATAACGTACCTATTAGTCTAGATACCTACATAGTACATAGGTATCTATTATAACACAATCTTCAAGTATTTTGATTCCTTATAATCAAGATGCCTTGAAGTAAGACTTTCATAGTTATACAAAGTTTTGAAGTAGATCTTGAATATGATGGAACGAGCGTTATGTAAACTAGGAAACTGTTAACTTAGTCATAACTTAGGTGATTTAATTCTCTTCTCAAGGAAACATTTAATGTTATATTGGAACTTTCGTATACGTAGATAAGCATTCATAAAATTAATCCAGGAATTAGAGTTTTAATAATCTAGATAAATATTTTCATATCTTAAGAATTAGCATAAGTACATACATACATCCCTATTAATAACTTTAAAACACGTAAACAAATCTAAATGAAAATACTTAAAAATAACATTTTGTTTACACTGTCTTAACTACAATTCTGTACCGAAATATCTGTAAATATATACCTTTTTACCTGAGGAAAGTCACTTTAATATTTCAATTTTTAGATTTTACGGCGCAGTCGAGAACAAACCGCTTCTTATTTGACAAAAAAGGTTCATTAATTCCAATCTCAAGTTTTTCATTTACCACAGAGCTTGAATAATGAAAAATCCCTTTTAGTAATAGCTTTGTATTCAGCGACATAAGTGAAACAAGGGAACAATAGATTGTTTTAATCATTGAATAAAGATGTCTGAAAAGCGAGAAAATGTCTTGCGGGAAAACTGTGATAGAGGAAAAGCTGAATGTATGAAAATATCCATTATAGCGATTATTTTCCGTAATGGCTTTGGTGAGAGATGCTAAATTTATTCGTCTGCATTGGTGGAATATATTTTCTCTATAAATAGGTGAACAATTTCTCTATATATATTATGAGCCTAATTTTATTTAAAACTAGCTTCCGCCCACGACTTTGTACGTGCATCCCCGTTTTTCCCCTTTCCCGCAAGAATTTCGGGAAATCCTTTCTTAGCGGATGCCTACGTCCTAACATCTACCTGCAATCTGCATGTCAAATTTCAGCCCAATACGTCCAGTGGTTTGGGCTGTGCGTTGATAGATCACTATATCAGTCACCTTTGAGTTTTATATATGTAATATATGTTACCGGAAATGTATGAAATCAAGGAATTGTATACAATTCCTAGGAAATGTGTACAATTCCGATACCATTTAGGAAATGTATAAAATATTGTTTAAAAAACTATTTAATGCATGCATATCCTAGGAAATGTATAATCTTCCTAGGAATTGTATACAATTCCAATATCGTATTAGGAAATGTGTAAAGTAAATGCTTTCTGTAATAAAACACGTTGTTATTTTTTTTTATTATAGCTCTTATTGATACAATCGGGTAACAGTCATACCGTAAAATTGTAATAATATTATGTTCATATTATTATCTTACTAATTAACATTTTAAAAATCAACTATCTAACTTTTAACGTAAATATCACAAAATCAACTTATATTTATTCTTTATAAAATCAAATTTTCATTTGGCAAGTAATCAGTCCCCTCGTCCCGCTGTCCCCGCGTATATTTGGCGCAGTCGGATTGTATAATCCGCCGTAACATTACGGCTAGCTGTTTTAATATGCCGAAAATTCGTCTTTTTCCAAAATTCTACAAAAAGACGGTCGCGAGCCGACGGAGCCCCACTTCGTGGGGCTCCTATTTCTGTGTAGTTTTAAAAAACACGAACCTAACCTAACCCACCCCCTTATCCAAACCAAAAATTTCTGATTACGAATTATCGGCATAGTTAATACAAAATGCCGACCGTTTGTAAACGGCCAGATTATATACAATTAGCCTGCGACATATCAATATCTTAAATGTTTTACATTTCCGATAGCTATTTAGGAAATGTATAGATTTCCTAGGAAATGTGTATAAAATAATTTATTTCACACATTTCCGTGCGATTTTAGGAATTATATACATTTCCTAGGAATTGTATACAATGACGGATTACATACATTTCCGGTAACATATGTATATTACATTACCCAACAATTTTAAATAGCAATATTACATAATAACTGTATTAAATAAATTATGGGACGCTTATTAGACAAAAAGGTAGGTCACAACAATATTACCAAACTTGGGTAATATAATAATTACTGTTTTACTGTAAATGCAAATGAAGCCTTCCTTCTTTAAACATACAATTCCCTCGAAAGTCTAAGTACATCGTTTTAGTTTCATCACAAATAATGTACCTAAGTTTTTAATAAATATTTTTCAATTTGTTCAAGTTTTCCATACATAATACTCCCCGTTGAATTTTTTTTACGAATAGAAAAAAATCAACCACGATTGCTCAGCGGGATCACGGGTGACCGCGGAGGCTTGGCGTCGCCCCGGAAAAGCTGAAATCCGAGCCTAGTTCGAATACCACCTCGTGATCGATTTTTTTTATATTTATAAAGCATATGAACGCTTGAAAATAAAAATATCAAGTACTTCAGTCTTATTTACGTTTATTTCTATATAAAAATAAAACATTATTGCTGATCAATATCTACCTACATTACATATGAAATTTGCTACCATTTTGCAATTAGGGGGAAATAATTAGAGCTTACCTCGCATTAACTTTCCCACAATAGGATTAATTAAAAGTTATGCGAATTTAAAGTTGTTCCTATAATCCACCGGATAATATTATTAGGAAAGTTAAACGCAGGGTTCCGTTGAATTGCTACACCTGCCCCCATACCAAGATGTCTTATAGCAGTGTTATTCCCAGTGTGGAAAAGGGACAGCGCTATATAGGTTGTCTAGCGCCATCCCGTTCTCACACTGGAAGTAATACTGCTATAAGACGTAATAGCAACCCACCTGAAACTGTATAAAGTTTCTTGTTTCTAGAACAACTAACGGTTACGGCTAATAGATTATATCTAAGTTTGTGTCCCTTGATAAAAAAGTAAATAGATATTATTCTTTTACTTTTCTGTTATAGTGACACAATTCTTCGTATCTATAATATTAATGCGTATATGACGTGTATGTACAAGTGGTAAAAAATTGTTTATACATTTTTAAAAGCAATTAAGAAGAAAAAAATTTTCTTCCTTATAGAAACGGAGACATATTATATATTCGTGAACAGAAAAGATTTGTAGTAGTATTTATATATATTTTCTAGATGTAGCCGAGACACTTCAACAGAGAATTCAAAAATAATATTAATAACAGCTCATGTCAATCAAATCGTCAACATTCCGTTTTCTTACAAAATTAACTTCCCGAAAACACATCTGGACTTTTTCACTCTCAAGTAAACGTTATACGTATGGAAAACGGATACATAACAAACGAAGGAAAATTTAATTAATAATTTAAAGTTTAAACGCTCATGAAGTTTGGAACTAAAATTAAACAAAACAAATTAATCAACTTATTCTTTGATACATTCGAAACACGTGAACACAATACAAAAGTACTAAGTTACGGCTTTCGTTTGTATTCAGGCATTCAACATTGTCACTTAATTATAAGAATAAGAATTACCTGTCAGTTGTCGGCTATCTAGCTTTCTTAAGCCGGCTACTCACGTACCTACCGAAGGGCAGGGGCAATCTCGGTTTCACGGCGGTCGGAACAATTACAGCTGTTCTCTAAATTGCCCCTGCTTGCCTGTACATATTACAATTAAGGAGCCAATATTGCCCCTGCTGCAGGTAAGTGAGTATGTAGCTTGTAGTATGGCTTTATGTAGTAAAAATCGATATTAATATCATAAAATACAGAAGTCTGTTCGTATGTTAGGCTTTCAGAGGAAAACATAAAGATTACACCGATTTTGGTGAAATTTGGTGTGAAAATAACACCTAGAGTCAAATATAAAGTATATTTTAGCAATAAGAACTTTTGAAATATTTTAAAACATTGGGAAAAGTATTTTAAAATTAGATTACTATCTAGACTTTCCTGAAAATAATTATAACCAATTCAAAGGTACTTCTAATCCTGTTTTAATGTATATTTAAATTACTTTTACTCTATATATAATTTGTTCCATTCATGGACCTTTTATAGATTTAGATACTATGCTATTATAAGTTAAATTTAGCCTTTTAGAAACAGGATTTCTACTTTCAGTAAATATCCTAAAGCTTACGATGTAAAACCGTCTCAATTCAAAGGAAGTCTACCATTTAACATCAATAAAAATGTTTAGGATTTAATTAGTATTCAGCCCAGAAGAATAGTCTTTAATCAAATCTATTCCATTCTACGGATGTGTCCCAAAAACATTTTAATCAAGTTAAGCGAAAACCAATAATTATTGATAAGTGTTTTGTTGTCAGGAACTTTATTCATTACTTATTGTATCCCTTAAGGGATAATTTTGAAACAATGTATTTCCCTGTAATCAAAAAGATAAATAATATAATCTAGTTCTAATACCTGTATAGCAATAAAGTGCCGAAACTTCATGACCGATTCCATGATTATTAACTAGCTGTGCCCCGTGGTTTTACCCGAAGTTCTCCGCTCCTGTTGGACTTAGCGTGATGATATATAGCCTATAGCCTTCCTCGATAAATGGGCTATCTAACACCGAAAGAATTTTTCAAATCGGACCAGTAGTTCCTGAGATTAGCGCGTTCAAACAAACAAACAAACAAACAAATTCTTCAGCTTTATAAGATTAGTAGAGATGAATCAATCTATCAGGCAATCAATCATTATCGACGGAATTATATTATTTTGTTATATTTTGAATCGTATCCTTAAGAAAGAGGAGAGGGGGATGCGTAAATGCATTTCCCAACGTTAAAAAAAAGGATTTGTCATTTTAACAGATAAGCTGAACAAAACAAATCCAAAAGTTGTGAAAGTGGCTATAAATCTTGTTGAGATATTTATTTTGACACCATACATCAGCAGACAACAATGTATTTAAAAGATGTTTCAATAAATATTGTTTTTAACACGCTTAATACTTATTCCATTAGATTATTCAGTCATCTGTTTGTATGTAAGTTTGCATGTTTGTATGTAACCGACTCCTAGACTCGATTTTGAAACACTTTAAAGGACAGATTTAATTTAAACTTTGTACACTTATCAAAGGATCGGCACGACAATAATTTCATGAGTTTATCCTTATTAAAGAGTGTTTTTTTATGTGTTTTTTTTTTAATCTATATTTATTTATTAAATTATGATAAATAAGACGTAATTAAGAAATGAAACTTTTTACTGTTGCCGAGAGATACAAACACATTCCTTCTATTTTCCGATTTTCTACAGATAAAACCGTTTACCTGTAACCCTGTAGCAATGCCTTTAGGTAGATTTAAAGAGTTTAGCCATGATCTCCGGTATAAATTGTTTTTTCCTCTTCACTGACTTGCCTTGTTATGGGTGTAATTCGCTCGACAAGCACTTTCAGCCGTGAGATTATATAGTGTAAAATAATGTCTATAAATAATTTTTATCAACCAGACAATCTTGGGTGAAGCTATATTTAGAAAAATAATCGTTTGTTGGAACTACAAGCGAAATACGATATTTGAAAATATAACAAACAATTAGATGCGTCAATATAATTCAGATAATAACGATAAATTAACGCAATGAACAATGAAATAATTAATTAAAATATATGTCAGTAGATACTTTGAAGGTTAGCAATAACAATTGGAGTTATTCGATACATAGACGAACAAACATATTATTCGGATGATTAGTAGTAGTGAAGTCCCATGTCCCCTAGTGGGGTAAGGGGCAGATGCATTATACATCTGTTTTACTGATCGATTTTCTTTAGGGACAAGTAGGTGATCAGCCTTCTGTGTCCTACCAGACCGAGACATTTTTTTTCTTCGTCTCCACCGGGAATCGAACCCAGGACCCTTCGGTGTTACGCTCACGCGTTAACCACTGTACCGAGGAGGCGGCCGATCGATCGGTCGATTCCATCGAGATATATGTGATTCGGATGATTAGTTAATATCAATTACTACACCATAATTTACCTTAGCACTGTCAGTCTATCTCGTCTTTAATCATTTTCTAAAAGCTTTTTCTTTTCTAGTTAAAAACATTTTCCAAACAATTACAAATAACAAGGTATAAAACATCGTTAAATTATATATCACACCCACTTCTGAGATAAAATTGAATAATTTGTCAGTTTTTCTACAAATTGGATTCGATTGAAGTGAAGAATAAGGGCGGAATGCTTGTTAGAATTAATAAAAGATCGTCAGACGTACCTATCCCGTAAGTAGTTAAATTGGAATCCATATGTATTTGATTCTAATTTTATTGTTCACTGACCCAACCGATCTCTCGTGTGAGATCCTGTTTTTGAACACAAAAGTTCCTTCTTGTAAAGGAAATCTTTGAAATAACTTTTTGGCACAACAGGCGCCTTTAATCAAAGTCATTATATGAAATTACTTTTATTTTGAATTAAATTTTACGTGTTCTACTAACTTTCTAAACGTTATTTACTTTAATATTCTAAATGGTTCGCGAATCCATACTAATATTATAAATGCGAAAGTAACTCTGTCTGTCTGTCTGTTACTCAATCACGCCTAAAGTACTGAACCAATTTGCATGAAATTTGGTATGGAGATATTTTGATACCCGAGAAAGGACATAGGCTACCTTTTATTGCGAAATATGTACCACGGGCGAAGCCGGGGCGGACCACTAGTATAACATAAACAATTTAGGTATAAACAGTGCGTAACGTTTACTGTGTTATTTCTAAACTTGTGTATTTTTCTGTAGGTTGGTTAACTACTTACTGGTTTACTATGAGTCTAGGTTATAATTGCCAACCTAGAAACCATTTAAACATAGCATAGTGCAATGAGTTAATAAACAAACATACACAACGTGTAATATTTCTGGCGAATTTATAAACATTATATGCAGGCCAATGTCGAAGGTGACTTCACTGCAAAATATTTAAAAGAAGTTACAGACATGTTTATAATTCGTCAGTTCTTTTTACACCTTCGTATTTTTGTGAATTCGTTGTATTTCAGTTATTTATATTTTCCCCGAATTTTCCTTTTCGAAAGGTAGTCATTTTGTATTCACAGAGAGATTAAATAAAAGTTAAAAGGCGGACGATTTTAATTATCTATAAATATTGCTTAAATACATTTATATATGCATTCGCAAAATGTAAAAATACGTCATTTTAGTATTTAAATAGTTATAGATGTTCAAAAAAATTTAAAGAAAGAGAATTAACTAAAATAATATTCTACAAATCATTACTTCATGACATTATTAATTAGGTACTAGCTGTGCCCCGCGGTTTTACCCGTATTGCTCCTCTCCTGTTGGTCTTAGCGTGATGATATACAGCCTTCCTCGATGAATGGGCTATCTAACACCGAAATAATTTTTCAAATCGGATCAGTAGTTCCTGAGATTAGCGCGTTCAAACAAACAAACAAACAAATAAACTCTTCAGCTTTATAATATTAAGTATAGATAACAATCGTGCATAAATAATAGTTTTTACCATTCCTAATTTTAGCACCTAAACCACAAGGCAATCCATCTATCTCTTTTAAGAACACGTTACATAAAAACATCTATCTTTAGAAAGCTAAGAGGAAGTTATTTACGAAAACAAAACGAAAGTTTTCCTCTAATATATTGCATTTACGAGACAAAGTTGTAGAAAGTTGTTAATCCCTCTATGAGACGGGCCTCCATCCTTGACCTAAGATAATGCTTACTTTCCCCTTCGGATTATGGTACCAATATTTGTTAATATTTTGAATCGTAAGGACTATTTAAAATTGTATAGTGCATAATATATAGTAATTTCGGAAAATTGTGAATACCTACCAATTAGAGCATCACGTTATTGTAAGTATCGTGAACGAATGGCAAGAAGATTAGGTTTGATAATATTAGCATACATATTTGCTTAATCAATCACCAGTTACATATTAAGTAATTTAACATATACACGTATTAACCCTGTCACTTGAATTACCCTTATTATGTTGCATATAAATAATTATTTAAAACCAAAAGATGTTTTGGAGGTTATTATTTTTTTAATAGATTTGTATAGTCGATAGAACACAGAATATAACTTTATCTCACGATCGAAGCAGCGCTGGTAAACTAGTATAAGATGTAATAAATAAAAGAAAAATTCTATACTTGGAATACGTGATATTATATTGCTTCTATAGGCCTTTTCACGTATGATGATTCCTGTGACACTTCATCGTGTTCCGAATTACGTATTTTATGTTTAAAACGCCAAAATAATTTTAGTGCATAATATTTTTATTTTATGGCGGCAT
Source organism: Colias nastes (assembly GCA_907164665.1). Taxonomy (NCBI): domain Eukaryota; kingdom Metazoa; phylum Arthropoda; class Insecta; order Lepidoptera; family Pieridae; genus Colias; species Colias nastes. Next base: position 3,928 of record CAJQZM010010984.1, on the reverse strand, counting down.
TATTACCAAAAATATAAAAATGAAACATCTTAAGCTTATAAATCAAAAACAGTATTGTTTAGTTTAATATAATGAAAAATAAAATAAAATAACACAAAAATATAATACCTACGCAATTCGTGTACATGAAATGGATCGTTGAAAAATCATAGAGTTGGAAAATCATATAATCGGCGCCCATCTTGTGATCGTTTGTCAATCGAGTCAATCGTCTGTACGAGTGCGTCAGCCTTGTATACAAGTTGCATTTTTATATTGATACTTTACGTGGTATTCTGTTATTGTTACTAATTGTTATTGTTGACTTTTTGTTGCTGTTGTTTGCTAAGTTTCCTTAGTTAATTGTTGGCGAAATGCCGAAAAAACTAATTTTGGTACTTTATTCAAATCGATTTCATTTCCATATAAAATATTATCGATTATCGGAAACAATTGATACGATTTCAGTAAAGACATCTACACGTGTCAAAAATCGATGTGTCACAGAAATCATCTTAGGTGGAAAGGACTATAGTATTCAATTACGAGTGATATACCTATGTCGGTTTGACATTTTTCGTGTTATATAATAATTGTTCTTACCTTTTGTTTGCCGAAGATATCAAATACCGATGTTTTAATATTTAAGAATGTTCTCGAAGTAGGTATAGTGGAAGTTCTTGTAGGTACAAATATTTATTTACGAACAATAACTAGGTTACAGCTTGTAACGAAATTTACTTAGAACAGAAAATATCTACTCATATTTTATAAAACTACATAATATATTCCTATAGTAAACGATAAATTCGCCTTATTTTTTAGAGTCGGTTAAAAATCACTTATAGTTATGGTCACTCATTAGCTAGGTATTAATCTAATCTTACTTTTTAAATTTTAACAAAAACAAAATCTATCCGACCATAGTTTGGCGTACCTACTCTTTTTAGGGACGGAATAAAAATACGGGCCTAATCAATAAACTTCGAATGAATGTTGTAGAGTACAATTCAATTGTTTATTTCTATGTCGTTATTCGGCAACAATAGTACCAGATATATAAAAAAATGGTAAAAAAATACTTGATTTTTCTTTATTTCAGAAAATAATACATCGTAATAAAATATAAGAAGCTTTTGTTCCCGTAATATGGAATTGTAATTATTTTTCTCGAAAGGAAGTTTTTTTTTAATCCTTTTTTTAAACAGTGTACAATTTCTCTATTCCATTGTATATATCCATGTAAAATTTGCATATTCCTCATTATTCTTTATTCTTTCTAGATCATTTGTCTTTATTGCCTGCGAGTGCAGACTAGTTTATTTGTAGTCTTTGGTCTAATAATAAAATATAGAGTTGCATTTATTTATCACTAGATATGCAGATTTATAAGTTGTTTTATATTTTCATCCAATACTAGAAAAATTGCGCACAGGAGATGTATCAATTCAATAATTTATAAAGTACCTAGGTTTTATATTTTAACCAAAATGAGATACCTAAACAGTAAAATAAGAGACATTTTATTTTTTTTTATAATAAAAAGAATGTACTGAAGCATAGCTAAATGATTAAAAATACACATTTTCACCTCGTTCTGTATAAATTTATAAAATGTGCATTTAGTTATTGAAACTTTGTACCTATGTAAGTACTTAAACACTATTTAACTTATAACATAACTAAAACATATATTAAATATGACTAATACTATACAAATTCATATACCTATTATTTAAAAATAAGCAGATTTACAAAATTGAATTGCAGGACTATAATGATTCAAAATATACATAATACGATATTAAAAACTGAACACTATACAACATCGCGTGCACCGTGCAACTATATTATTATGCAAATGTTTGCAATTTATCGATACTTTCCAAAGCTTTGAACTCTAACGATATGCTTCTAATTTATATTCGATATTTTTCCTTCATCTTATTTATAAACTCACTTACGAGCCTGCTTCGTGTACACTTGACGATATCTCAAGGAAAAGCAACCTTTATCCCCAGTTAAAAAAATATATATTTTCCTCATTTACCTTTGAATGTATTTCTGACTTAAGCTTGCATCTTAATCTATTTACACCCAGGTAAAATATATTATTTCACAACCACCCTCGACATTTGAATGATCAAAATGTTTTTCTAATCTATAAAAAAATTATGTAAGTCCAGATTATCTTACGCCCATTCTACAAATACCTTCCGCATTTTAATGTAGAATTTTTAAAAATTATGAAAGCAAAAAACGGTACAGCTTTGTTGTCGTTTGTTTAGTATGTAGGTAAATTATTATCTGTGGTATAAATTATGCAGACCAAAATGCGGCCAATGTTCCATTGTTTTTAAATTTTAATCGACGTTCTGAAATGGAGGTTGTTTTTTCTTATTAAAAGCGGTAAATAAACATGACGTAGCAAAAAGCAGCTCAATAAAAAAATATTTTGTTCAAAGAATGTTAATCGCGAAATCGCAAGTTTTATAAAAAATAAAACTACATTTATCAATGCAGAAAATTTCCGAGTGTTGCTAGGTATTAACTTCAAATAGTCGCATATATTTTTGTCATCGGGTTATAACTACTTCATGCGTATTTCTTTCTGGAGCTAGTTAGACAGCTTTAATGTTTATTACGCGAATGTGTAGATTTACATGAATCGGGCTTTAGAATAATATTTAGGATGGTGTAAATACAGATGTGAGTGGAAGATTTCCTCGCTAGAATCCAAATAAAAGTTAACTAGCTGCACTTCGCGGTTTCACCCGCATTGCTCCGCTCCTGTTGGTCTTAGTGTAATGATAATATATAGCCTATAGCCTTCCTCGATAAATGGGCTATCTAACACCGAAATATTTTTTCAAATCGGACCAGTATTTCCTGAGATTAGCGCGTTCAAACAAACAAACTCTTCAGCTTTATAATACATATTAGTATAGATTATAATATTACTAGCAATCCGCCCGCGGCCTCTTTTGTCTAAAACCTAATAAATTATACACTAAAACCTTCCTCTTGAATCACTGTATCTATTTAAAAAACGTAAACGCATCAAACTCCGTTGCGCAATTTTAAAGATTTAAGCATACATAGGACCTAGGGACAGAGAAAGCGACTTTGTTTATGTACCTACTACCTAGTGATGTTAAGCGTGATTTGGAATAATGTACCTATCTTTCGACTGATGAAAGAATCAAATCGGTCTAGTTGTAGGTATCGGAGCTTATTTTAATTTAAAATATAAAATAATGTATGTATGTTGTTACTCTTACACGAAAAAAACTACTGGACGAATTTCGATGAAATGTTACAATAACATACTTAGCCCATAGATTATACATCAGAATAACACATGAACTATAAAAATACTTCATTTCACCCGCGTGTTCGTCCGCTAGTTGCTATAATATATAAACAAATAGGTACCTCTTCCATAACTACAATTAATAATACAAATAAACGATAACATATTAATATAAAGCAGAACCTGTCATCCCCTCAACCTTGTCTTCACCTTATACTATCTAAACTAACAAAACACTATTTGTTTGAGGAAAATAAACAATCTGGTGCAGGAAATAACACAAACATTACTTTCCCGTGTTATGAATTGTCTATGATACTATTTATCTTGTCTCATGTTCTTCGTGAAACGTTTTATGTAATTTGAAACACAAGGTTAAAAGAAACAATACTTTAAATGCATTACCTAACATTTTTTTTTTTTGGCATTTATCAATTAGGTAGGTAGTAGATACAATAAACAATCATCAAATCTAATGAAAGCTCACAGCTAAATTTTAACTTTGTATAAAAATATTTAAAAATGTACAACTAATTTTTAACTATAAAAGCTTTTAGTATTTATACAACAATACTGTTACTACAAGATACAGGAACCCTTCAAAATTGTAGACATTAGTTCAACATCACAGAATTA
>CAJQZM010010983.1:0-12278 GCA_907164665.1 Colias nastes | reverse complement strand
CACCCATAAACATCTATCAACTCACAACTAGGTATACCGCTCTATACATCCTTTTTTCGGCAGGTAAATAAAACTGCCTAGCAACAACAAAACTGTTTGATCAATAATTGTCAGTGTGTTTGTTTTGTTGGCAAATATTAATTTAAAACTAATTACAGTTAATTAATCGAGTTAAAGCATCAAAATGGTTGAATTTACATCATCTCAATTGGAAAAGCTTGCAGAGCTTTTTAGGCCTCCAGAACCAGACGTATTGCAAGGAGAAGATCTGCCTGCCACAGGTAATAATTCATGTAACTACCTAACTGTATTTATCGTGGATGTATTACCTATTTACCTATATCGAGGTTTCTTAACATTTTCCTTAGCCTATGAAATAACATCATCAAGAGACAAAGTTAAGCAAATTGATGCAAAGCAAACTCCAAAAACAATTGAAGAGTATGAAGCGCAAGAAGCCGAGGAAGCTGAACAATTAGGCTGCGTTGGCGCTGGTATTGCAGTCAGAAAAGTACCAGCTTATACTATGAACTATCAGCAGTCTGTGACAGCGGAAGATGTTTTCCTTCAGGTACCTAAAAATATTTCATCCTTCACATAAAAAAAAGCTAGCGGTAGGTATCTACGCGACGACTTCGTACCATCAGTCATATAGTTCCTGATATTGTCTAATTCAAACAAACAAAACGCACCGGTAGCTGCCTTGTAAAATTATATCTCACCTTTTTCAACCATCAATAGTAATCCTCTCAGGGTTCCCGTAAGGGTGGAATAGGATATGGCTTTTGATTAAAAATACCTAGCTAGGTATGATCTTTTCGAAGATAGGTACCTTTTACCTATAATGTATAATACCTACATTAGGAGGTAGGTACGTAAGAATATTCATTAATCTCTTTAATAATGATGATTTTGAAACTAAACCAAAATTGAAAATAATATAAATAAGCATCTTAATTAACTCCAATATCTTCAAGGTCAACGGACAACGCAGAATATTCCATAACTATTTCTTTCAGATTGGTCCTAAAACGACTTCATCAGCGAGTTGTGAAAACTTAATCGTAAGAATTAAGATGCCGGGCGATAAAAAGGAAAATATCGATCTCTCAGTGGATACAACCTCTGTTACTGTGAGTTCTTCGCAGTACCACCTAAGGCTGCCTCTACCCCACGGCATCAACCCAGACATCTCTAAAGCAAACTGGGATACGTCGGAAGAAACTTTAGTATTAACTCTTAAACTCGACAGGGAATTTGACTTTGTTAATTTTTAATTGTCCTAGTTAGGTAAATGTATTTGTTTCAGATTATTTGCTTATAATTTAGAACACTGATAGTACCTAACCTAAATGGACGAATAAATGTATTTGAAAGCAATTGTAGTTTAATTGGGAACGCTAATTGTGAGTTGTGTATCAGGTTAACTATTCTGTTGTTTATTGTGAATAATCACTGCTCAATCAAGCGTCAAGGCCGTGTCAAAGCTCATTGTAATTAAATGATTTACAGCGTGAGAATATCAATTTGCGCATAGGTACTATTTTTGGCAAAGAATCTTTACTAAATTCTCGTGCACATGCTATAAGTGTCGTCTAAGTGTTGTTTATCGATGCGTACATTAGTTTCGGTTGGACTAATCAACGTAATGAGAAAATAATAAGGTGGCACCCATTTAATTGAATGTTAAATTTTCTGTAGCGAGCAAAGTTCAGTGTTATTTTCAGGTAGTTAAAAGCACATCTGTGTTTCTAATGGTTTTTATTTATAATTTTTTTACTACGAATAGGTACCTATTGTTAACCGCATAGAATGCGGTATAGGTATTTAAGAAAAAAATTACGTGAATTATAATTTAGCGGATAGTCAATGACTGGTCACTCGTCGTTTGCCCATTTATTTCAATTCCTACTCTCGCGAGACATGGCCGACTCCGAGTCTAATTTTTAAATGATTAAATTTATTAAACTACGCGTAATAATATATTGATGTATTGTTTACACACATGTAACATTTTTTAATGAAAATGATTCTGTGAAAACAATTGTCTAAAAGTGCGTTATTTTTATTGTTTTGATAATCCGCTGTACCTACATTTGTTTTAAAGGTAAGTAACTACCGTTTTTAACAACAGGTAATTAATTAATTTGGCATAAATGCATAGTTTCCTTTCCATTAGGTAGCTTATTAATTAAATTTTAAAATAAGAAAGGGATACAAATTATAAAATTAGCATCTGAAGAAAATTTTGCTGCTTTTTTATGCATAAATATTTTAGAATGATCGATTTCTCAGGGAATTTAGTGTGAAGTTGTTAAAAATATCTACCAAGGTACCTATTTAGTTACATATGTTTATGTCATAAAGCTTTATTCATAAATAAATAATAGTGCCTACGAGTAGGAATAAATACCTACTTACTATCACCAAATTTTACATAGGTATTTAATTAAAAATAATTATACCTACCTACTTTTATAATTATTTTGTATGAATCATTACATTAATTACCTATATTATCTGCAATTGTTTTTATTAATATACCTACCTGTGCTATTATGAATAACAACATACTGTGTAAATATTTTCCTAACTAATAATACGTAACTACATATTTGATAATATCTGAACTAATGTTTACCTTAACTCAAGAATAAAAGAGTGCTTTTGGTATATTTGCGTAAGTAAACCAGCTGCAATAAAGCCCCTTTTACATATCAATTTTATTCAAAGGAAGGTTTATTTTATTTATTAGATATTTATTAGTCTAAATTTTCTTCCATATTTTGTAGTACGTATGTTTATATATTTTTTTGCATACCTTAAAAATCCAATAGAGTTGTTAGTCTAGAAAATTGCTTAATCTTTAAACAATTTTTTTAAATAAATGTCCACTACTCATTTAAATTCTAAAGCGTGTTGGCTTAGAATACATAATAGTGATATTATGGTTTGGGCTTGTCCTGTCGAGCCCGCGTATATCTCCCATAGGCCATAGCGGTAGTTACCTACTTCTGGAGGTATTCGAGTAACTATGATGAAGTTAAAAAAAATGTATAAAAAAATAAGAATATAGAGCAGATTTAAGTACTTACCTTTGTCGGTTTAAATTCATGATTTATCTTCTAGTAGTTATTTCTTCTAACAAAGTTATTGACATAATTTTGGTTAATTTAAATTGTGGGTAAGAAATAAAAAATAGAGATATAGGTAGGTAATCAAAAGATCGATATAATGTGCATGTGATGTGCATAAATACAGGTAAATATTTTTTGACACATTGACAAATGAGGTCCTTACACTTGGAGGAAAGTTGTAAGACCCCGAGCATTATCATACTCCGCCTTGAAGATATCTTGCATTCGTAAAGAATAGTAAATAGGTTCAATTGTATTTTACCTCTGTGTCCATATCTGCACCTCAATCTAGAATGAATATCAAAACTTTTATTTTACAATTTAAAAATATTAAAGCAACATGTACCTAATAAGAAAATATAAACTCTAAGATATAAATATTGTTTCAGCAAGCATAACAGCAGAAGTAGATTAAACAAACAACATGATTGCTAGGAAATTACTATGGATAAATATCTTTGTAATATTTAACTCCATTGTCGTATTACAAAGCGTCAGGACGTGGACGGATCAACGTAAGTTATCTATTTTTTTACAATTAGATGGTCCAAAGGTTTAAGAAATTTATTATAGGTACCTTTTACAAGATCGAGCATTTCGCCTATAGGTAAATTTATCAGAGCATTTTTTATCAATAAGGGTAAAATAACTGAACTGCCCTCAGCCTGAACTTACTTACCTGAACGAAAAAAAAAAATTATAATAAACTAGTTAATGTGTTTTTTTAGAAATTATAAAATGCGATTGAAATGAACATTCAAATTTCAGAACTATTTCCGTCAAGCAAAATACCAGAAGATGGATTGAGTCCTCGCCGTTCTGTTGTTCGAAGAAAAATAGTGCTCTATCATAACTTCTTTCGAACAAAAGTAAGGCCGACAGCATCTAATATGCTTTTAATAGTAAGTGTATTTATCTTGTTTTTATTGTTGTTATTACTCTAATATAATTCTGATTGACTACATCGTATAAATAAGTCGTTTCCCGTCGTGTCTGTCTGTCTGTCCCGATGTATATGCTTAGATATTTTGATGCGTTTTTTTCTTTTGTTAATTTTTATATAATACGGGAGCAGCTACGACTGAAGTTCATTACTGATAAAATCATTTTTACAGTCGTGGCACCCCCTGGCAGCCCGTCAAGCTCAGAACTACGCTGAACGCTGTATATTCCTGCAACACAACGACGCCTCAGAGAATACTGTCCCATATTTAGGTTCTTGCGGACAGAACCTTTTTGTAGCATCACAAAAGACTCCGTGGTACGTAAATTCAATTAGGTACCTACCTAATATGTAATTTTAATGTAATTAGAGCTAATTTAATAGTGCTCACAATTAGTTTAATTGTCAAATACCGAGATTTATTGAAATAAAGATACACATCTGAAAACGCAATTAGCGGGATCATACACTATAAATAAGATATTTCATTTTATATATTAAAATTGCTTAAATTGCGTACAATTATAAAGCTATATAGGTTGTTATAAAATCACTTTAATTATAACACTTCCTTGCATGTCAGGGTCTTAGTTTTTTGCAGTCACACAAATAAGATAATGAGTGATTTGTTGTCTTATGGTCGAATAAGATGGTATGCGCTTACATTTTTTGCTGAATTGGCTTGTTTCCTCATCCGTTCGTTATACAATGTATGCTGCCTTAAAGTCACGATCTTAACCTCCACATTGTCAGATAATAGGAAATTCGTGAACATCTAATTACAGATTTCACAGACTGACATGGTATATAATGACGCCCTTTGTGTCTAAGCTTGAAATTTATACTTGAAAATGCGTAATTATGTGATATTGAGTAGGTACGCAAACCAGTAGTGTAGATCTCTTTAAAACGAACAGTTAAATGTCATATAATTTATCTGCTTGTAAATTAAACCAGGTGAGTAATATGTTATGCCAATTTTGGTATTTAGGTAATAGATTTACGTTACGCATGTCGTAGTGAATTTGTATCGCTATGAAACAGATGAAGGTGGTAAGGTAACTAATGTATCCTTAGTACTGTTTGTTTCATATTGTGGTTAAATGTAACTGTATATTATGCAGTCTGTGCTGAAATCATGGTCAGTAAGTTACTCTATATTGTACGTATATTGATATATTATATCCTTATAATATGCCTGCATCGAACCTTTATATCATAAGCGCGCCTCCATTGTCGCAATACGCGGAATTGAAATAAAATATTCACATTGTTGCAGCACGAAACTATTGTCTGGGAATGTTTTGTAAACAATAAGATATTTTACAATTGATTATGTCAAGATCAGTAAATGTACTATTTCCTAATAAAAGTCTGTTACATTTCGATCTTCGGATGGACAGATTTTTTTAATCAGAAACTTTTAAATGGTTTTAAAGGAATAAACCCTATTTCTAAATTAATAGATAAGGATATCTAATAACTGGTAGTTGGGTGAGGTTCAACCCCTTTCTGGTTTTTATTAGTACTTGGCTTAGGTACTTTATCATGCTGCCTCATTATAAACATACTAGATTTGAGCCCGCGGCTTCGCCCGCGTTTTCAAAGGAAAACCCGCATAGTTCCCGTTCCCGTGGGATTTCCGGGATAAAACCTATCCTATGTGTTAATCCAAGTTACGTTTAAGTCTATATGTGTGCTAAATTTCATTGTAATCGGTTCAGTAGACTGTAGAATTTGCGTGAAAGAGTAACAAACACACACACACACATCCTCACAAACTTTCGCATTTATAATATTAGTAGGACTAATCCTATAGGAAATGCCTATGATAATAATAATACACCTTTCTTTTAATTTGTTTGCCTACTGCTTAAAACAAGGTATAACATTTTCTTTACAACGTCTTTCGCTGTATCGAACCAAATCAATGCTGAACCAATTATTCGACATGATCATAAAATGGAAAAAAAATACAATAATAACTAACCTCTTTTCAGGTTTTTCGCAATCAAGACATGGTTCCTAGAGTATCAAAATTTCACGTATGGAGCGCCAGTGCGGAATCTCAAGGCAGTTGGGCATTACACTCAAATGGTTTGGGCGACTAGTCACAAAGTTGGTTGTGGCGTCGCACACTGCCCTGGAGGGCCTTGGGGCCATTTCTATAACTACGTGTGTCATTATTGCCCAGCGTAAGTTTTTCTTAAACATGTCCTATTATTAAATTGATAAATCAACACTTATAGGTGTAATTTTCCTGTATTTACCTAAATTAAAAACATGATATTTAAACATTCACTCAAATTAAGAATCAAATAGAAGAAACAACGCAAAAAAATAGAATATATTATATAATATAGTATACTTATATTCTCTTTAGAAGTTACACAGATTTTCAGAGTATGAAATAAGATATGTTACATTACGTTTAAAAAGTTAAAGAATTTTATAAAACGTGAATTTACTTTTTAAGAATTGAGCTTTGGTGAATAATAATTGTATTTGAACTTTTACTTAAATGAGTAATTGTGGTTTGAATGTCTTATGAGTCGTTATGTGGTCAACGCCTATAAATATAAAACTAACTATTTGTTACATTGTTTCTTGCCGTAAGGTATCTACTACTATATTAATTATAATATTACCTATAGTGCACTTTGGAATGCTACCTCAAGATAGAATTCATTTTATTCACAAGAAGTTATCATATACATGGTGGAAATTTTCTATGGGCACTGGAGGGTACTTAAATACTGGAGATAGCAAATATAACTTCTGCCACGTTATTGCTTTGTTTGTTTATCAGGCGTTTAATTTTACTACTGCATATTGCAGTTTGATATATTATACTTATACGAGATTTTTTTAAAGGTCTCTTTCACTCATGTACATCGAAGTTCTTTTCATCTTTTGCTAAAATTCTGTATTTTTCCATAACCAGACTAGTCTATCTATATGCTTGTTTGAATTTTAATGGTTTTTTAGCATAATGATAGATCTATATACAACGCTGCGTTTTTATGGCATCTTTGTATGGAATATTAATTCTTCAAATGCAAATAGTAATAATTATTATTAGTATTAAACTTAGTTATTCTATATGCGTTTTCTTCAATATGTCTCGAGTAGATACCTGTTTCGCGAGTACGTTTCAAAGTTAGCAAATACTTACAATAAAGTACCTATATTTAAATTCAATTTACCTACTGGCATGCCGTGACTACGTATTCACTTGGAACACTTTAACTAAATCTTAATATATATAAATCTCGTGTCACAAAGTTTGTCCTCAATGGACTCCTAAACCACTTAACCGATTATAATAAAATTCGCACACCATGTGCAGTTCGATCCAACTTGAGAGATAGGATAGTTTAAACATGTAGGTACCACGGGCGAAGCCGGGGCGGACCGCTAGTAAATATTAATAATGCATTTGTAAAGCATAAAGCAAATTGTGCATTAAAGAATATTACTAACAGATATAATCCTCAACATCTCGGTTATGTGCTTTAATTTGCTATGAACCTGAGCCATTCAGATGCAATCTTAATAACTGTGAAACATTTATTAAGATAATGGTTTGCGAGAAAATCTTTACGACTGTTATTCAAGTCACGATGTCAATAAACGATTGCAAAGCAGATGTGATGTGATGTATGTCGTTAGCAAACTAACTTTGCCCTAAATCTCTAACGATATGCGAAATTGATCTACTTCTATGTGAATATAGTAGGTATAGCTACTATCACTTGCTTCGTTTTGGTTAAATGAGGATGAAAATTGGCGAACAATTCAATACATGTTATTTCTGAATCTACCAAATAAGGTAGAGTTTTGATTAATAATTTTTATTTTGCGGTATAATTTAACGTATGGCAAGCCTTTATTCCGGCTCAACCAGCACACATGGCACAGACATTACATTAATTGGATTTAGAACAAGCCAAACCGTGAGTTGCGGATTGTATTTAGGTAGGTACTAACTACTACTGCTGATTCAAAATTATGAACATGGTGTAAATTGTGTTCCTAGTGTCTCATGCAACGGTCTCATGGTTTTATTTCTGCGAGTGCAAATACATGAATATCGTGTAGGTACTTACACCAATTCTGAAAATAAGAACATCCTCAATCATAGCATTGTATTTTTTTTTTACTGAAATGATTGCTCACAAAACAATTTTTTACAGTGGCAACATTAACACAATTATACAGTACCCCTACAAAGTCGGTAAGCCATGCGAAGACTGCCCAGAAAGCTGTGTATCAGATGCTCTTTGCACTAACTCCTGCCCTGTCAAAGATTATTTCTCAAACTGTAGAGAACTCGTCGGAATCGCTGGCGTATGCCAACAGGGCACTTGCAATGCTACATGCACTTGTGGCAATACAAGACTATATAGGAATCACCCTTGGTAGTATATACCAGCAATAATGTTAAGTTCATACTATTCGTTAGCTTTAAGATCCAATGTACAAACTTATTATTAGGTATAATGATTATTGATTATTGTTTGAATATTTAATAAATGTATTTTATTTCATATTGTCTTTAGTGGTTTCCTATTTTTCAAGTTTACCCATGTACCTACTATGTGATTGTAATTTTCGTTTCACCCTTTCCAATTTCCAAAACCTTTTTAATGTTTACTAGCTTTCCGCCCGCGGCGGCTCCGCCCGCGGTTTCAAAGAAAAACTCGCATAGTTCCCGTTCCCGTGGAATTTCCGGGATAAAACCTATCCTATATTACTCGTGGATAATGTAGCTTTCGAATGGTGAAAGAATTTTTAAAATCGGTCCAGTAGTTTATGAGCCTATTCATTACAATCAAACAAACAAACAAAGTTTTCCTCTTTATAATATTAGTGGTAGATTAAAATCGGTCCAGTAGTTTATGAGCCTATTCATTACAATCAAACAAACAAACAAACAAAGTTTTCCTCTTTATAATATTAGTGTAGAATGTAGATTAACATTAATTGAGGAAATTATGATTAATTTTTTGGATAGATTATAAAATATGCATCTATATATTCAAGATTTCTCGAAAACATTACATCATTCTACTTTTAAAAGCGAACCGTTACATTTCTTCAGTGACGCAACATACAGTCCTGAATAAAAAAACAAAGGGATCATGGTCCTCGTACACAACAGGTGAGTCAGCAGGTGGGGTGTTTGCCGACGCGGAACCAACACTGCTTACTTCACCTTAATTCCCGTCCCATTTCACTATTGTCATATGTGTTTAAATACGTTATATTAGAACACATTTTTCTTCAAAAAAGATGAACAACCGTTTACTTAGTATAGTGCTAGCACGAATTACTTGCTATTCGATCTGCATGGTTGAATTATTTTGCATACAGTATTCCCGAGTGACCGAACGACATGTTTCCCACCCCCACCTTGCTCGACCTAATTATAATGCAGCGGCGGACTCCGGTCTGCGGGCCGACATTACGGCAGTGGCCTCCGCGCTTCACGTCCATCTGCCGCGCCATGGTCTGCGACGATGGGCTTCACGACTCATCGCCCGCACTCCCGCGCAAGTCGCTTCGGAGACTTGCATCCACGAGGGGTTTCAAAACACACTCGGACTATACCTGGATACGCGTATTTGAGGGTCTCGAACCGTTCGCAGTAGACGCTCCAAGCAAATTAGTGAGAGTGTCTACCAATACCAGTGTGGAAGAAGTTAATAAGAAACTGGGCTTTAGTGAAGAATTAACGCTGTGGTTACAAATTGGTGGTGAAAAGTCGAAACGTCTAGAATTAAATGAGTGTCCATTAAAAATTCAAGAAGAGTTTCTAAAAAAGCTTGGATGGAGTTCAGAAGCACGTCGGTTACGGTTTGCAGTTGACCCTGAAATGAGACATAGCATGCGTTGGTGTGCTGGTCCATCCGCTCGATCAAGTGGAATGTTTCAATCTGGTACAGTGCATGTTCTTAAAGGTCACGTATTTCCACAATGGAAACCACGTCCTGCACAAATAGTTGGATCGCAACTGCATATTTTTGGTTAGTATTATGGCTCATCTATCTCTACTTAACTATAGGACTTGGTTCTTGTTGGAAGAGTAACTTAAATTCTGTTTATTTTTAGGGACGTCATGGGAAATGATCGAATTGAGTGGTGGCAGCATCGAATTTTGCCATCCTAAAGCACAGAGATTGGTTATATGCATTAAGCCTCGTTGCCAAGGTAGCAACTTGGTTGATGGAGGAACAAATCATCTGTTTCTCGGGTTTAGCACCGTATGGGAGAGAAATATGTGGTTCTGCTGGTTAAAAGAGGTATGTACCATACCAAAATATAGCTTTAAGTTATCCGTATCCTTACCTGTCAAAGATTTTATTCATGAATTTAAAAAAGTAGCACATGTGTCACACATTTATTTATCGCCTAATTCATTCGTGGTCTATAAAAGCAAATCTTCCATTAAACAAAAGAAGGGGAAAGGTGCATAATAAGTCACTACTCTCACTTAAAACTTATGTAACATATATAAACTTAATACATATATTTCAAACCGTACGTAACAATCCAAAATAATAACACTTACATTTTGAATATGAAACTTAATGCAGTTTTCAATTAGACGTGTAATTATACCAAAAAGTTTTTATCACAGATAATATAACACTATACTAGGCTTTCATATATTAGAATTGGTTTCAATTTGAAAGCCAACAAGCTCTAGACAGGTACGTTTATTTCAATTATTTGCATTTCATTTCGGTCACGTTGTGGGGTAGAAGTGGATGATTGGGAATTTGATTCCGGTACACTTCTCAAACTAACGAACCGTCCGCATCGTTTACAAATTACTAGAAATCTTTTCAGTTACCGACTTTTTGACATTTCAATGTTTATTTTCATAGGGCTGTGCATATGAGATTTTGCTATTTACATACCTATTTAAAATCAAATATTTTTCATTAAATAATTTAATTCTTAACTAGTGCCTTTATAAATGCAATTTTGATAAAAATATTGCTTAGCCAAACTTTGAAAGGATATTTTAGTGTTTACGCCAGATAAAATAGATATAGGATACGAAAAACCTATCAGAGTGAGTTGATCTCATCCGATTTAAAATGAAAAATAAAATTTAACAAACTTGAAAATGATTTATGAGTCGTCACGAATCTCGATACATAAAACATTGCGTGCGCATTACCCTGTAAGAAATGTCACGCTCGAGATAAAGAACACAGTAAGCGGGGCAGGCGCCGCACACCGAGAGCAGTCAAAACGGTCCTTAGCATTTACTTAGACGTGCTTATTCTATCGGCGAATCGAATCGCGTATTCCTCACACAAAAAATCCACGCCGTGCAAATATACACCGCTGAAGTGATTCTCACTTGCACAAAAAGTCAAATAAAGAATGTCCGAAGAACTGCACAAGGCCACTCATAAGTCACATAACAAGCAAGCACAGCCGTGACCGGAATAACAAAAACGGATAGGAGTTATTAGATAGTCTTTGGGAATAACAATGGCTCTGAGTTCGACGGCCTCAATGTATTTACGCTTAAAGCTGTATAATCTAACCACAAATGCGGCTGCGTTGTAAAACTTTAATTTCGCCCATATCATTATCAAAATGATAGTCGAAGAAGAAGAATTTGATAGTTTGGATGTGTTCTGTCAACAAAGTGAAGATGTTTTCTTGGATAGTTTGGAACCTTCTATTTACAAGGAGAAGTATAACTCGGTGCGTGAAAAAATTGACTAACAAAACCGTATACATGAATAATATTCATAGTGTTTATTAAATTAGCATAGTAAATTGATGCACATTAAACGGATGCAACAGTTGATATCACAACACATACATGAATTCGGTCAATACCATTTACACTTTTTATACCAACTGCATACATGAAAACTCCCATTCTGGTAGTTAATAAAGTTATAACAAGTACTTATTACTATTTTTATTAACTATTTGTTCACTAACTATGTGTGGTAAATGATAAAACTTTGTTATGACTGAATGAATAGTGCTTCTAGAATATGTGCAATAATAAATGCTAATTGAATAATTAAAATTTAAATGTTTGAGTTTGTGCTGAACAATCCTTTTTACTTAACATTATAAAACTTTTTACAGGCCACACAAAGCACGCAACCTAATGTACTGGATCTCAGTGGCGGAGGCAAATCCTGTCTGGGAAGGGC
>CAJQZM010010982.1:0-16505 GCA_907164665.1 Colias nastes | reverse complement strand
TGGATAATGTGATTCCTGGTAAGTGATAGATTGAATGGAACCAGTACATCATCAGCTGCAGTTGGTGCTGACTGTCTTCCATCTACCACGTTATAAAATGCTATGACCAAAATAAAATTAAGGACCAATAGAAAATATGACGATATAGCATCCATTTGTGTGTATCCCTGATAAAGATCTAGTTTAGCGTATCAAATTTAAATCAGTGCTAACAAGAATTTATTATTTAAATATATCTATTATATATATTATATAAATTATTTAATAAACAGTACCAAAACATATTATAATATCTTGTAGCCTATGTATTTGCTTGTTATTATTCGAGTAACTTAATAATATGTAACAAGTTCGTTGTGACTAAAAAGTTTATTTTAATTCCGCATCAACTCTTACCTATCTGCTTACCAATTTTCATCAAAGTCAATCCAACCGTTTACGCTCACCTACAATATTAATTCCAATTCATAAAACTTATTCAAATACGCACAAAAAACAGAAAACTACCTCACATCATAAAAACATCCCAATAATATACCTACTAGAGATATCTGTCATACATATTTGATGGCCCATCGATCCTCCATTTGCCCTTTGCTCTTTCGATACTTTCCTTTACATTTTATTCCATGTTCCGCCCACTTCAAAATTGGCAAAATACCTTCTTTATTGTTATTTTGTACTAGCTATTCGCCCGCGTCTTCGCCCGCGTTTTCAAAGGAAAACCCGCATAGTTCCCGTTCCCGTGGGATTTCCGGGATAAAACCTATCCTATGTGTTAATCCAAGTTACCCTCTATATGTGTGCTAAATTTCATTATAATCGTTTCAGTAGTTTATGCGTGAAAACCATACATACATACATACATACAAACCTTTCCTCTTTATAATATTAGTATAGATATAGATGTGTAGAGGACTTAAAAAGTTAAAAGTTTGTTACGTGTAACAAACTTTTAAGTCCTCTACTCTAAGGATTTTTATTTTGTACAGTTTGAGACAAATTATTATGTATTTAAAATTATTTATTTATTGATTCTTATAATAATCACTATAGATATATAAATATACAACAAAAAATTAGAAATTTGAATTGGAAGTTTGATTCCAATTCAGATTTCAAATTTTTCGTTCTCAATTTTAATTTATTTATGGAAGGCCCATATGTGGTTTTTTAACTTATGTACTCCAATCAATTATCTGTTTGTCGTATTCCAATATTTGTTCATATGCAATACAAATACATTGGGCAAAGTATTTTCATTCAAAAGCACTTGAATAAATTGCAAACATGTATCGATATCAGCTATCACGTATGCAGAGTATCAATAAAAGTAGATAATAATTTATAAATGAATGTGAATAACTTTTACTATCCATACTTAAAATAATTTGATAGATGTTTGGCGGTTTGTCTGTCTGACGCTTTCATCCTAAACATAAACCTCATCATAAACCTCATTATCAATTTAGATGAAATTTGGTATTAAGATAAGATTCACACACACACACACACACACACACACACACACACATAGCAAAAACTTTTCTTTCAAAAAATATATGCGATGAAAGTTGTTGCCGTTAGTTTGTCCACTGGTTACAAAAATATTTTATGGATCTATAATATTTCGTTTGTCAATTCGTCTCTCAGGTACTCGGGAAGAGCGTGGCTTGGACAAGTGGGCTCAAGAAATGTGTCTCGAAGCGGTTGGTGCTAGTACAGGAGATACTTACGATTTTCCTGTGGGCATGAGTTTTATACGAAGGTATATTATGTTAATTTATTTCTTAAATAAAAAGCTTTCAATTATTGTGTACGCGAAGAAATTTGTTTCTTAATTTATGAAAATTTTAATACTTAAAAAAGTTTTTTTTAGCGTTCTCGTAAACAATTTTCAATTATTTAGTTTTAAGATTCAGTTCTTTTATTTTGCAATTGAATTAATAATTTTACCCCCTTTTTTAATCTTAATTAAAATACGTAGGAAGCAAGTACATCATAATGTATTATTGGACGTTCAATGATTGCGTTTTTGGGAAAGGAAAATATTTGCAAGATAACGCTTTCTATAGAACTGTAAAACTTTTTATAGAACTCTATAGTATAAAGTTTAATCTTGCAAATATTTTCCTTATTGATACAACTAACTTATATATCTCCAATTTTAAAGTTATTATTTAATTTCAGATGGAATTGGACAACATATTTACCATTCATGCCAACATACGAAGCGGGGAAATTCACCGCTCTGTTCAAACGAAAGAAGGAAAGTTGAAAGAATATTGAAAGAACTAAAAGTTGGAATTGATTTCCGAAGGAAGAGCAAAGATTTAGGATTTTCGGCGATATTGTAGAATCTAATAGTTGAATTGTAATAAATTGATTATTTTATGGAGTTTTGTGTTTTATTTTTAAAAACCTCTACAAGTTTTGAATTTGATCGAAAATTCTCTATTCGATGATAAAAGCTTAAGTATTCCAAATACTTAAGCATCTATCATCTGGAATTTTAGTCAAAGAGTATAAAAAACTCGTGTTTGGCTTTTGACAAAATTATCTTAAATGAGCATTTAGGCTTCGTACTATTTGTATACATAGTATATTATTATTAGTCTGTGGTACTTCTACGTTCTATATAAAACATATTAAAGTCGAGCTTTTCGCAATTTAGAAAGAAAAATCTAAACATAATATTGATGGACTCTTTTGAAAACCAAAACTAAGGCTTCTTCATAAATACTGGATAGACAACTCGACGTTGTTAATACACATCGAAAAAATTCACTTATTAATTTCCCAGCTTTTTATCGAATACCAAAGAGTAAACAGGATTTTATTGCACGTTGGATTTACAACCTTAAAACTTTGGTATATAGTTCATTTTCCCGTTACTTTTTAGCTTCATACTCGGAGTTAAGGCGCCGTACACACTATCTCGAATAAAACATTTTTATTGCGCCAAAACAAGATCACTACAATTACTATAAAGACGATCACGAGTGCTAAAAAAGAAGTTAACTAGGAAGTATAAATTTGTGTTAATTAATGAATGAAATCCTACAATGATCATAAATCAGAAAGTTCTTTTAGTAGATGAGCTCTTTCAAAAACTGATATTTTCCGTTGATTTTTAAGCCGATTTAGCATAAAGACCGATTGAAAATTAGAACATAGCGATGTAGAAATGTGAAGAAATGACACATCATACAAAAATAAAGAAATTATTACCGATGTTTTGTTCAGAAACAACATTCGGTACTCAGGTATTAGCTCCACAGATTAGCTCATACAACTAAATTCTTTATCATAACATTAGCATGCCGGTGAAGCGAATTCAAAATATCTTCCCCTACCAAAGAGTGTTAAACCCACCTACAGAAGTGTCCAGTTAAAAAAAAATAACAATACATAGTACTAGTATAGTATTATAATATTATTATCTATGTCGATAGTATGTAATTAGTTGCCTTACAAAATAACGCACCCACGCGACACTCACTGAATGCTAATGCATGTGGCTAATAGAGACTAGTCGGATGCTGCGATAATATGAAGGGTGACGGGATTATGTTAGTCTTCTACAATATACGTACATGCTACTAATCCTACTATCCTACTAATATTATAAATGCGAAAGTTTGTGAGGATGGATGTGTATGTGTGTGTTTGTTACTGTTTCACGCAAATACTAATGAACAGATTACAATGAAATTTAGCACACATGTAGAGGGTAACTTGCATTAACACATAGGATAGGTTTTATCCCGGAAATCCCACGGGAACGGGAACTATGCGGATTTTTCTTTGAAAACTAGTATGAATACAAAACTGTGTCTATTTGTTACTGCATCATCACTACATAGTATAAAACAAAGTCGCTTTCTCTGTCCCTATTTCCCTATGTATGCTTAAATCTTTAAAACTACACAACGGATTTTGATGTGGTTTAATAGATAGAGTGATTCAAGAGGAAGGTTTTAGTATAATATAATTTATTAGGTTTTAGACAAAGCGGGCGAAGCCGCGGGCGGTAAGCTAGTAACTTATAAGCTATATTTTTTTTATTAGGGGTTTTCTGAAATCATCCGTGTCAACAAAATTAGAGCTGATAGTTTTCAAACTTCGTCATGACGAACTCAAGAATAAGAAACATTGTATAAATGAAAAAGTGTTTGATTCCTTTCCACAATTAACCGTCAAAAGTCTTATTAGATCAATTTCGATTTATAGATTAATGACACCTCAGAGAAAGATATAAGAGTGATAATATGAGAGAAGTTTATAACGAAAATAAATCTTGATATTATTGTGAGTGATTTATCACGGAACTTGATATCACTTTCACGTTTTCACGTCACGCAGTAATATATCGCGTGATAACGTGATTTGATCGGGATAAAATATTATAAAATACTAATTTTTTAAATACTCATGAAATTATTGTCAGCGATTCTTGAGTAGTATACAAAGTTGGAATTAAATCTGTCCGTTTAAAGTCGATAACACAAATAAATAAAAATCTTTATTTACCAAAAAAGCAGAGCATTACAGTATTTTGGACTATTACTAGGCTGTTGCCTGTGTCTTGGATCTAAGAAACGATATACAGGTCTCTAAAAAGTCTTAAGTTTATACTTTATACTCAACCCTTTTCAAAACTCGTGTCTTGGATCTAAGAAACGATATACCTACAGGCAACCTACAGGTCTCTAAAAAGTCTGAAGTTTATACTCAACCCTTTTTAATACTCGAATAAAAGCGTGTTAAAAAGGTGAAACTGTGCACCTGTGATGTAACACAGGTTTTGTTAAACTATAGGCTAAGATAAAAATTAAATACCTTATAATTTATACAAAAGTTATTGTCATTACATGTAGTTTTTGAAAACCTCCTGTAAACTTGAAATTTAAGGAATACATACTTCTGTCGTCGTTATATTTAGGACGGAGGTATTTTAATTCGATTGCAATAAAAATTTACTTGTATAAGAAACGCACTTATAGCCTGTCGTAAAGTGAAGCCCATTAGCCCATGGAGATTTTATGAGGAACTGAACAAGTACAATTGACATAAAATACCTTTTAGATCCGTAAAAAACCATTCAGCGATTCATCGTCGCAATTCGCAAAGCTCTTGTAAAATAAGCCTCAATCATAAGTATTCTTGAGATAAGAGAAAGTTTTATGAAATGTTGGTACATGTAACGTATTAAAAAGGTGATTTTGTAGGGCAGGAATAAAGGATTAAGTT
This sequence comes from Colias nastes, assembly GCA_907164665.1. NCBI lineage: Eukaryota > Metazoa > Arthropoda > Insecta > Lepidoptera > Pieridae > Colias > Colias nastes. The sequence continues at coordinate 11,252 of CAJQZM010010982.1, read as the reverse complement.
ATTAAATTAAGGATTACAATGTATGTAGAGCGCGTTTTGTAATCTCAATTGAAACCAGGTTTATGGTGATTCTAATATTACATACATTATAATAGTAATGTCTTATAGATAAATACCTAAATTAAAAAAAAAATATACTTTCATACGTAAATTATATAAGTAGATAAATGGTTTTTTCAATATTAAGGTTAACTTTATTTTAATTTACAAACTATTAAAAAAAACAGATGTATTTTTTTAAAGTAATAGACTATAAAAATAATTGTATAAAATAAAATAACTCACAAGTATGTCACATAACATTTTCTGTATTTATAATTTATTTTTTAACAAGGAGTACCTACAGGCACAAAAACTTTACTTTAAGCCTATATATGGTTACGCAGAACTAGGTTAGGTCATTCTTGTGGAAAAGTGTTTGATCGCATTAAGCTTTCCTGCAGGCTGTCACGCCATGTTAGCCGCCAATAATTGATTAAGATGTATACGAAGTTTTAATATTACCTACATTTTTGATAGCTTTTTGAGAATAAGTTTATAGTAACTTGTATTTTTTTAGATATTTTTAATCTTAATTTAAAGAACTTTGGGGCAATAATTCAGGGAATGTTTATAAGTTTGTAACGAATTTAAATATGTACTGTGTAGCGTATATGTAGTTACTCGGGTTTGATAGACTCCTTAATAATTCTTAAATCGATTGAAAAAAATAATAATTTTCGCAATGATCATCGGCTTTTTCTAATTTAGATAATAATCTAGGAGACATGTCTTATCCAGCTTCTCAATAATTAAGATATATTTAGATAATTAAGCTTCAGTGATGAAGCAGAAAGCTCGTTGTTATCTACTGAAACAAATATTAATTATTATGCTTAAGTATATTTGTATTGTTTGGTTGATGAGAAATATTGGACATGAACACGTCATTTAGGTACTTTAACGTAATTTAGATTTATGAATTGATATTTTTTTATTTAAATATAACTATCTATATATATAAAAATGAAACCCGTTTTCCTTGGTCACGGCATCACGCGTGAACGGGTGCACCGGTTTCGATAATTATTTTTTTATTATATCCCTTGAAGTACGAGGATGGTTCTTATGTAGAGAAAACGTAAATATGTACCACGGGCGAAGCCGGGGCGGACCTAGCGGTCGGGTAGCGGTAAATAATATAAATGAAACATCATTCCCTAGTGAAAAAAATATCTTATATAGATTTATTTCTAGTGAAAAACTATTGAACTATATTGAAGAAGAAGATTGTCTATGTAATATACATATCAGGAGGAAAGAAGCAGGAAATAAAAAAGCAATAAAGATGTATATATTTACAAGATATTTAAGGCTTTTGATAACCCAGCATTGTTATTTCATGGAATTATTGCCAACACACTGGCATTGCTTGCCACAGATAATATAATACTATACTGTTATACCATAATAATAAAATACATACAGAAGCACTTTTTATTGTTATGTTTTATGGTAGTGAGGGTCGCACAAACATTATGATACAAGATATTGACTTGTAAAAATGCCTTCAATACTGTAAGGTTGAGTGGCGTATTCCTTCCCCTGTCAATAAAATCATTCTTACTTTTTCCTCACAGTAATGTCACTTTATTAATAGGGTTATCGAGTCACCCCTTACAGGAAAAAATGTAGAAGGGTTTTCAATTTATTTTTTCCTTTGAACAACGCTAAAGTTATTCTTTTAAAAAGAAAATCCTCTTCATCTAGCAAATGAACAACATCTCTATTCTACCATCCTATCCTATCCTACTCCTACTAATATTATAAATGCGAAAGTTTGTGAGGATGAATGTGTGTGTGTATGTTTGTTACTTTTTCACGCAAATACTACTGAACCGATTACAATGAAATTTAGCACACATATAGATAGTAACTTGGATTAACACATAGGATAGGTTTTATCCCGGAATTCCCACGGGAACGGGAACTATGCGGGTTTTTCTTAGAAAACGCGGGCGAAGCCGCGGGCGGAAAGCTAATATTATTGATAAATATCAAATTTCATGATGATAGAATTTGAAGTGGATAATGTAAGCTATTTCATAAATCATAGTAACTAATTTAACTTGAAAAGCTTGTAAAAAGTGTTTTTAAACTGCTGAACTTTGGCAGAGAAGCTTTTTGCTTGTTTATATCTATTTAATACACTACAGTAACAATGCAAAAAATAATAAGTCAACCTATAAATTTTTACATTATTATGTGAAAAGTATTTGAAACCTTAATTAAAAATACAGGTAGAATGTTTGAGGTGAGGATAAAAGCTACATTAAAAGGTGACGTCACGCACCTGTAAAAAGGCCTTTTGAATTTGAATGACTCCCCTATAGGATATGGGGAACTATATTTTCTATCACCAAAATTTATATTTGTCATCAAGTTGTATCACCTAATAAATAGATCTATCACCACGAAATATTTTCGTTCTCAGATAAACAAAAATTGTTCCCAGGTATGAATTATCAAATTAATGTTAATATATGTGTAAAATAAGAGATCGATAACCAATAAAATTATATTGCATTACATGAATATAAACTTCGTTCTTTTAATAACAGTTTTGTTACTTAAATAATAGCTCTGTGCTCAGAATGGTAGATCTGTCACCAAATAAATCGATTATCGATCCCTGACTGCGACTCCTTTTTATTTGATATTTTTTCACCAATACAGTAGTAACATTTTATTTCGTTCAGATATTAAATAAATAGTATTCGTTACCAATTTAATACATCAATTTATAATTTTAATGAAAAAATGATCAAAGGGGCGGAGACAAATTGGCGCGCTTTAAAAATTGATTATTTTAACTTTAATTGTTTTATCTACAATTATGCTAGCCATAAGCCAGCTATTAAACCAGAGCTGATTATTCAGTGGTTATTATTTTTAAGAATAAATATTGATTATTTTAACTTTAATTAAGTGTTTTATCTACTATTCTGCTAGCCATAAGCCAGCTATTTTAAACCAGCGCTGATTGTTCAGTGGTAATTATTTTAAACAATAAATATTGTAGGGATGTAACGATACCGATACCGATACCGATATATCGGCCGATATAATCGGCAAGCCGATATATCGGTATCGCCGATTATAAAACAACCGATACCGATATCAAACAATTCAAAAAACCGTGCCCAATGACGATGCGGGAGGCCGCCCGCGCGTGCGCACTTTGTTTTTTGAAGAAACTCTACCAATAGTAAACTTTTATTAGGAACTGATTGTATGTGTATAACTTAAAGTTTAACTGACTTTGCAAAATAATAATACTAAAATAAATGGTTTTCTTGTTTTTTGATTTGGCATTGTTATTTAAAAGAATACGATTTACAGTTGAGTCTCTGTTAAATGTTGGTAACTTTTATGCATAATTCACTATTTATTTTTCTACCATGCCATCGATATCGGTATCGGTATCGGTATCGCCGATATTTTATTACAAATATCGGTATCGGTATCGTATCGGCAAAATCATGTATCGTTACATCCCTAAAATATTGATTATTTTGACTTTAATAATTGTTTTATTTACTACTCTGCTAAAAATTTTTTTTAAATATAATTTATACTACCAGTGGCAATTTAGAACCTTGGGAGTCTAGTTAAGTAGCAGAATCTTTTGGTTGAAACGATGATGACAACCCTAATTTTTTATTTGAACTTAATGCAATTTTCTAGTAACATAATATGATTTATTGGTGATCTCTTTAAATTAGTTTGCTTAAATACTTATTAGGACACACCTATTATAATACATACAAAAACATATATTTGGTACTAGACCTTATATCTCAGGATTTTAGGTGATTTATTGTGGAACTGATTTTGCATTGTTTGGTGACTACATTTTGGTGACAGATCTACTATTTTGAGGACAAACCCTATTATTTAAGAAACACAAAACTAATTAAATTGGTGATAGCTTAAATGATACCCTAGGATATGTAGGAATGTAGATACTCCATTTGTTTTAATTACAATAACAAAAGTTGATAACGATCAGGAAAAGAATTCGGCTATTTATATTTAAAAGCAATTTTAAGGTGATGAATTAATTTTTCTAACATTTACGGCCCTTTTTAAACCTTCGTAATTTTTATATTATTAAAGTTGTCGTGATGAAAATTCTTGACAAGAAAGTTCAATAGTAACACAATACGTCTACCGTTTTAGAAACATGATTCCATGATATTTTCTCGATAGAAAAAAAATACAAAGTTCTCATTGTTATTTTTTTTAAATCTCTGGCATCTTCAAAATAACAAACGTAAAGTTACGACTTTTTGGATATTAACTATAAAATATACAACCTATACGTCTACCGAGTTAGAATTTTGAAATATGCGATGGTTTTGAAATAAACAAGAAATACTTGAAATTAGCGCGCGACCAGCCAATCTAGCGAGAGCCGTCCTGTACCTTCCTACCCCGATCGCTGCACGAGTCATTCCCGCTACGGCCGTCACACGGGGAACTTGTGTCGCTTGTCATCGAGTCGCGCAAGGGTGACAACACGATAAGAAAAATGGGACAATAAAGAAAATAAGAAGAAGAAACATAAAGGTTGGAGGAAAAAGAATGCTTACAATTGGAACAAATTAATGAAGTAAGTTGGTTTTATTTTAAATTTGATGATATTTGTATTATAGACGATGTTTGATATTATGTACCCCTGTTTTAAGTACATAATGAATGTGTAAGATTTTTTCATTTATAGCATAGATAATCTTTTCAGAAATCCGGAATCCAGAAGGAAAATAAACCCACTGATTGTACACAATGTGCACCCACTCCTTCATAAGTATCTTCATTCAGTCAAAAATTTATGTTATCAACGCTCTACTGGTTTTATCGCATTATTCCATTTTTAGCAAAAAGCAAAAAAGTGCAAAGAAATAAAAAATCATGGTGGACTTAGTGGAAGTATGGTGGACGTAATATGGAACAGGAGCTCATTGGAGTAGTATTATATTAAAAAAAATACGAAAAAATTTCACGAATAACATTTCTTAGTAGGTGGCAGATACGTATGTTGTATAAAGAATTTGATGTTGATATTTATTTCATTTATACTTACTACATCTGCGCGGGAAATTGCTTAGTCCTAAAACAGATTTATATTCATATTTACATAGTAATGTGAAAGTTTTCATTTCGAAAAGTTTTGTGTATATTAAATTGAGTTCCTGGGTGATCTGGAAACACAATTGGGCCCGGAAGATGGCGCTGCAGTCACTCCTCCTAATCACATGAACCGATTTGGATGAATATTTGTGTGCACATTTCATTGTTGTGGGATGATTGGTTGATTCGTTTTCACATTAGCTAATATAATGTATTTTTGTTGTTAGAAAGTAAACTTAATTTAATGTTTATAATACATTATTATTGGTAGAAATAAGCCAGTGTTCGACTCACATTGATGTACCTGCCTACCTACCCTACCAGGGCCTAACTTTGTTCTGGCTATTTTATTCTGATTATTTGTAATGAATAATTACAATTATAATAGAGTACAAAAAATAAATACTTGCGTGAATATATTTTGTGTTTTTTTAAAAACATTTTTTTTATTAAAAAAAATATCATTCCGACCGCGGCTTTGCCCGCGTGGAATTAGGTTATATCGTGAATCCTGTTTTATCCCACAGAAGTTTTCAGTCCGGATAAAAAGTATCCTATGTGTAAATCCAGGCAATTAGCTATATTTCATCAAAATTGGTAATGTAGTCTTGGACGTGATTGAGTAACAACTAACAAACAAAATATATACAAATAAACATCCAAAGTTTCGCATCAGTTTTACTGTATTAGTGATATCTTCCACTCTTGACTTTGACTGAGAAGAATTAGGGTTTATAACTTCTTTCAGAAATAGTACCTTTCATTTCTGGGCATGATGCAATATCTACGTCAGCATCAAATTCTATCTAAATCAATTCAGTAGTCCGCGTTATTGAGTACCATTTCATTTTTTCAGAGTAACAATATTTTTTGTTATTTTAAAGATTATTTATAACCTATATTATTTTGTAATAAAGTAAACATTACGAAATAATAATTATTATTAATAGTGTCTAACTATAAGTAGTTGTTAAAAAGAACCAATAGAAGAAGAATATAAGAAAATAAAACCAATAAATCAACAATTAAATATATAACAATATTAAAGCTGTATGACGACTCCATACATGTTTGTCCCGAGTCGGCCAGCGGCAGCGCGGCGAGTTTGCAAGAATGACTTCGCGCACACCCGCGTTCGCGATAGCGAGCTATTAGACTCCGCCCACCAAGCAGTGGATTTTTTTTTGTGTATCGTCTTAATATCAGATTATTCTTCTTCGATAACAGATCAACGGTGATTTATTACGGATCAACGACCTAACTGGCAAAAATCAATCAAATCGCATCAAATCAAATCTTAGTACCATGTTTTATTTTTTCAAAACCATCATTATATATTTCTTTGTTCAAAACCATCATTATAACCACTCGCTATTAAGGGATCCTTTGTTCCCCATCAAGTGGCTTCATCCATCCTATCATGTACCATCAAGAGCTTTGGTTTCAAGATGCAATTGCAGCAATGCAATGTTTACACATCACAAAGCGGTTTACAACCGGCGCACGCAATGACCTGTTGGGCGGGGGGCGCGTATCGACCGCCGGCGGCCGGGGCGCGGCGGCCAGTCCTAGCGCAGACTTCGCACGAATCGGACGTCTGTACACCGCGAGTGATTTAGTGACGCTAGTGGTAACGTCATGCTGCCTCGGCACACGCCGCACTGAACGAACGTCTACAGGTGATTATAATCTTATATTTAGATCTTTGTTTAGATGTTGCGGCGAAATGTTTGGGTTTGCTGCGAGATTTTTTGCCGTTTACCGCTATTCTCGGTTTATTGTTTGTAAATCTATGAATTTAAAGTGCGCCGTACGTTTTACGGTGGAACAAAGAGCGTGTTTTATATTGTGTAATTGCTTGCATCTTTGTTGGTTTACGCGGAATCTTAAAATTGCTACCTATATTGTTTTTTTTTTATCTAATTAAATATATCTGCGTATTTTGCCGTCGGCGTCGGCGTCTACGCCTTCATAAGTTCACTTTGCGAATTGCGAAGTATTTCCATAACTTTTAAGTTCAAAACCAGCAAATAAATATTCTACATTTCTCGAATAAGTAAGGAATTGAAATTGCGTCACACAATTCGCCCTAGATCTTGTCCTTACAGCCTGTAAGTTACAGGCTGTCACGTCGATAGATAACGAAACACGCAGTACGAGCACTTTGTCTAGCTGTAGTACTTACCTACATCGCGATATTCAACGGTTTGACGTGAGCGGTGAGGGTAACCTATTTAATATTAAATTGATAATATTTTAGTCAAAATGGGTGATAATAATATATGATTTGCTGCGAATTTTCTTTTTAAGATATTGCATAGCTTCTATCGCGGGCCTTGAGCGCGGGGACCGAATCGAGAAATTCCGTAACGAAAAATCCTCACGCTCCCCACTCCGACGGGCTCGGAGGTGTGGCTTGAAGGCATAGCATGCAATAGCTTTACCGCGGCAGTCCCCGAGTGCCACACGTCTTTTTTTTTCTATTTTTGCTACAATTATATCAGTTTATCCGTTGGGCGGATAAATTAAAGCAAAATAACATTTTATGATTATATTATTGTGTTTACACGAAGCAAAGATCAATGAGGAAAACTTTTTAACTGCAAAAGGAGCAAAACATTTGCATAAAGCTGTAAAATTGTAATCTTATTCTATAAAATAAAATAAAAAATTATTGGCCTTAAAAATTCCTCAAATTGTAGAATCGTAGAAGGTTTTACGAGCTACGTCGTAGATGGGCTACGAAGGCGGCTACGGCGTAGATGTCTTATCTTAAAATCATGGCTTTCTAAAGCTTTTTTACCATGAATGCTACAAGGAAAGCTTTTTATAAATAATTTTTTTGTAGGCGATTGGTTCATAAATAAATTTCGGCTTAAAAGTATTTGCAAATTGAATTATTGAAGTACTGTTTTATTACTGTACATTCTAACAATTTTATGAACGAAAACTGTAAGCACAAGCACAAAACAATGAAAACAAATGAATATTTATTTATTTTAACAAAGTTTCAAAAGACTTGGTTCAATAATTTCGATTAAGCGTGGTTTAAGGGGGAGTTTAGTTGAATTAATTAAATTATATTATCATAACAAAACAGCACAAATCCAAGACTAACCGGGCTTTAGCGTTATTTAATTGAAATATATACAACAGTACTAGCTGACCCGGAAATTTTCCTACGCCACGCTTATTTTCATTATTATACCTTTATTCTTCACTAGCTGCGCTCCGCGGTTTCACCCGCGTGCCGCGTGGCTTCGCTTCTGTTGGTCTTAGCGTGATGATATATAGCCTATAGCCTGCCTCGATAAATGGGCTGTCCAACACCGAAGGAATCTTTTCACCGAAGGAAAGAATTCTTAAGATTAGCGCGTTCAAACAAACAAACTCTTCAGCCTTAAAATATTAAGTACAGATTGAAACGAAATTAAAACACCCATATGTCTCAAGTTCATTTACAAAAAAGAAAATAATATCGTTTATAAGTTGGTCTAAATAAAACATAACTTACAAAATATCAGTTTAGTATTTTAGCGTTTGTCAAGAACAATGGACAACCTAATTTTTTACTTCTATACGATATAGCGTTTTATTTTTATCATGTACTAGCTTATCGCCCGCGGCTTCGCCCGCTTGGTCTAAAACCTAATAAATTATATACTAAAACCTTCCTCTTATATCACTCTATCTATTAAAAAAAACCGCATCAAAATCCGTTGCGTAGTTTTAAAGATTTAAGCATACAAAGGGACATAGGGAAATAGGGACAGAGAAAGCGACTTTATTTTATACTACATATATTATGTACTTAGTGAAGAAGGCAAAGCAGACGCCGCGTCGCCTGTTGTATTACGACATACAGTTTATATGAAGCACTTAATTGTGGATGTGCTTCATCGCTTGGAAGGAATAACATTAGATTTATGTAGCGAGAAAATTTAATTAAATATAGGTCTTATAAAGTGATCATTTTTTTCTGATTGTTTAGTATCATTCTAATACTTGTCGACTTCTGAAAAGTTTCACTATTTCGATAATTTTGTGTTGTAAATTTAAAATATTTCTGCAGTCACACGTCTCTAATAATTGAACCATATCTAGTGATCATTCATCATGTAATTAATCCAAAACATACATTAATTGTCAAACATACTTAATTGGCTTGTAAGCAATAATTATCCATGAAATTGATACATATTACACTCACACTTATATTATAACAAACACTGAGTTAAAATCATAGTGTTCATTAGCAATCTATACTAGGTATAATATATTATCTATACTAATATTATAAAGCTGAAGAGTTTGTTTGTTTGTTTGTTTGTTTGTTTGTTTGAACGCACTAATCTCGGGAACTACTGATCCGATTTGAAAAATTCTTTCGGTGTTAGATAGCCCATTTATCGAGGAAGGTTATAGGCTATATTTCATCACGCTACGGGCAACAGGAGTGGAGCCACGGGGGTGAAACCGCGCGGAGCAGCTAGTGTTTATATAATATGTTAATAATTATATAATATTATAAAGCTGAAGAGTTTTTTGTTTGTTTGAACGCGCTAATCTCAGGAACTACTGTTCCGATTTGAAATATTATTTCGGTGTTAGATAGTCCATTTATCGAGGAAGGCTATAATAGGCTATATATCATTACGCTTAAACCAACAGGAGCGGAGCCATGTGGGTGAAACCGCGGGCGCGGCTAGTGATATTATATACCTGGTCTATAAGTGTCTATGTGTAGTATTAATTATTGAGCAATATTGTGATAGTGTGGCTTGCAATTAGCGTGCGGTACGTCAATCAATAGGTAACAAACATGGCCTAAAAGCCTTCGTTACAATTAGCCTATACATGACCTGTATACTTCGTTTGTTTAATATCAACCTATATGAATTTGTTATTTGTAAATTTAGGTTGGATACTAAAAAATTGCGTTTTATTTTATTTATTTTTTGTAATTTGTTAACAATATCAGTAGGTATCGATATTTATATTTTGCATCGAACACAGATATTACATCATAGTAACAAACGAGAAAATTTTAAAAGACACAAAAATGAATGGAACTTCTTTTTAGGACTAAAGGAATTCGTTTTTAGGAAATAATCTCAAGACAAGAATTTTCGCTTTATTTCAATCGTTTTACTATAACATAGGCATAGACCGGAGTGACATAGACATACATACATTACCCATAGACATTCATATTTCATTAGCATAACAGGCTAAACCCAGTAACATAGAAAGATAAGGAAAAATACATGTCAATAAATTGGAGTGGTTTACTAGCAGCTAATAGTGCTGCTTCTGGAAACTTCTCAATCAAACTGAACACTATTTCCACCGCAAGGTGAAACAAACATAATTACGTCATACCACGTGCAATATGTACCATTCATACGATTTGTATCATTTTTATAAGGTTTTCGATACTAAGAACAATTTTCACCACCTATACTCTGTAGGTAAGGCCAACTGACAGCGTATCCAACAATTTTCTTCTTGCTTATAACTTATAAGTCGCAGACATCTTGCTCAATATTTTAGAAGTTTTTCATAAATTATTAATTTTAACAGACAGATTAACTAAACAATACAAATCCATATGATAAACTAATCTTAATTGAACATAAAAGATAGCTTCAGAGCTTTGGTTGTTATAAGAAATCCCATAGCTATCAAGGGAAAGACGCACCAGGGCGCCATGTTATATAAGATGTCGTTTTTCATCAACCAGTGAATCAGAAAAAATAATTTAAGACTGACAGGGAAATTCCCAAAGTATAAGAAGGGACGAAGTCAAATATTCCCTCGACTGGAAGAAATTGCAAATTATATTTGCTGTAAAATGCGTATTTAAATCGAATTGGTATTAATAATTTTATTCGATCATATTTTTATCACATAAATGACATTTTATACTAGTCCAATTTTGTTTTAATTGAATCTATACATATAATAAATCTGTAGAAGGGTCAATTCTGTACATTGAAAATATTGAAAAAATAAATAGCAGGGGGTGTTACTGGATCGATACCAAACCCAAATATGTGATTAAAAAAATTTTTGTCTGT
>CAJQZM010010981.1:0-17468 GCA_907164665.1 Colias nastes | reverse complement strand
CTCAGTATATCAAGATAATCTGTTGTTATTTTCCCATAAACCCATCATTAACCAACATATAAAATGGTGCACTATCTTTATCCCGTTTGATCCTTGAACGCAAAGAAAAGTTTATGTGAAGTAACTGCAACTATTCACAAACAACCAGAGATAAAGCGAGCGTCCGAGGCCCGAGCGAATAAGAAAAATATATGAGTTTGAAAAACCGCAATCGATGTGTCACAACCTCTTTATCGTGAAGTCGATTCAGTATGTATCAATGACGTCATTGTTTTCATACACATCGACGACGTCATAATAAAATACTTGTTTCAGACTTTAACCAAACTCTTCCTAAACAGTCTAATCGATTTTTATGAAATAGGTATGAAAATAGAACGTACATTAATTATATTTTTAAATGGTATAATTAGAAACCATTCTTGAACTAGGATGTCTACGGAAGATAAATTTACAGATGCACATCTGAGGATATAATCAATTAAATACAAATCTATACTTATTAATATTATAAAGCTGAAGAGTTTGTTTGTTTGAACGCGCTTATCTCAGGAACTACTGGTCTGATTTGGTGGAAAAATTCTTTCAGTGTTAGATAGCCCATTTATAGGAAGGCTATAGGCTATATTATATCATCAGTCATCACGCTAAGACCAACAGGAGCGGAGCCACGTGGGCGAAACCGCGGAGCGCAGCTAGTGTCATATAAGACTTAACTGTTCCTCAATTGCGTATGGTTAAAGGCTTCTAAAGCGATTGCAATAAACAGCTGCTAAATAAACAACCCATAAACCACAATCCCCGTTATGAATAAATGATAATATTACAAAGATAGTATGTAACATAAATGTAAAATTGATTAGAGCACTCGGTCCCTGTAATCCACGTGAATTATTAAAGTTTCTAAGTTCCTAATGGGACTTGAAGACCAAAACATTAGGGTCCTTTGGAATTAGTCGTGTTTGTGAATATCACATGTGGTACCAAAACTTGAATATGTTATGTGATAGTGTGTACTTGGAAATATATTTTCATGAAACTTCAGTAACTAATGGAAAGTCATGTCCTTCGTTGTGGTGAATGGGAAAATGTTATCGCAATATTTAATAATAGTAGTGGAAATAAATGGGCGTCTGTTACTGAGAGGAGCTCATTTTCTTGAATAAATTAAAGAGTTTATGGTCATTTTAAAAAGTGACTATGCTATGATGAATATGTTCAAGGGTGAAAAATCTTAACGTTCTTAGGGCAGCCACAAGACAACAATACACATACAATACCTATAGTGTGGCAGAAATATATACCGTAAATTTAAGCATCAATTAAACCCATAGTAAGTTCGAATAATATATGTAATTCTCAAATCTTATTTCTCGTGGATCCTATTCATATCCTTCTCAGCAATCTTCTACATTTTGTCATTGAGACAATTCATACATAAAATAAGTAAAGATGTGCATCTCTACTATAATCGTCAACAATTCACTATTAAATAATAAGTGGTTTCGCAGTTCTTAGCAATTCATAGCAATTTGTATCTTCCCTGAGCTATAAATACAGACAAGCGTATAATAATGCACCATTATGCCCAGATTATTCTAGTATAATTTATACTCGCATACAGGAAAGACAAAGACAGTAATTACTCATGTTCTAGAAAGCGTTTTTATCGTGTCAGTATGTCATTACATTTCTTCATCAGATAGACCTAAACTATGTATTCAACCGACTTCAAAAACGATTTTCAATTCGACTGTATTTTTTTAAGTTTGTTACCTTAGTACTTTGAGCTGAGTGAACCGATTTTGATTATGTATTCTTTTTTTTTTATTTGAATAGTAGTTCTAATTGGTTTCATTTAAATTTTGTCAAGTTCTTAGAATAAGGATTTATAATTTAATATTATAAGTTATATGTTGGTGAAGAAAAACATCGTGTGGAAATCAGCACGTGCAAGAACAAATGATAAGTGACATGTGCAAACACGCACTTGGCCATTTTTTGGATTACAGCCTAAACAATCAGACGAGCCCTTTGCCCAGCAGAAACCAAAATAACCTTATAACGTTGTGTATTTTTCATATACGAATTACAATTCCCTTATTTTATCCTGAATGCATAACAAATTTAAAAATTAGCAGCATAAACCATGTCCAACTTCCTGTTGAACTATTAAAACTTGGGCGAGCCGCGTTGTTTCGCTCTAAAGTCGTGTTTCGATCAACAATTTTAAATAGCCGGTATACTAGTAATAAACAATGCCAACAATTTTATTAACCACGTGGATAGAAAAATACATAAGTTAAAAATTACGTAATAAGAAAATGGGCCAAAGATAGAAAATGCACAAGAAATTTTAATGTAATATAAAAAAGAACAGAAGACAAAACAATTTCATGATTTTATTTAAACAGATTCGATACCAACAAAATATATAACCCATATAATTTATTTTTTTATGTTAGTACACTTTTATATCTTCAACTCAAGCTTTGTGTTGTTTGTTGAAAGGGATTTGCCAACTTCGATTGATATTAGCTTCAGGGTGTTGTAGATTTTTTTATATCCGCCTACAATAATTTAAAGCTAACAAATTGTGTTCGCGTCCCACTGTTAAAATTAAAAAATATATATAAATGTAATAAATAATCAGCCCACATAAATAAAAACGGCATGTAAATGATTGTTTCAAAAACAACTTGCAATGATAGCGATGGTGCGCGGGAAATTCATAAGCGATTAAAAACTCCGCCATTTTCATACAAAATCCGCCATTTTGATCGATTTGCGTTCAGTAATAAAAAATGCATCCGAAGTTTTATAGACTGACATTAATATCGTTTTTCAATACGTTGATAAACGGACCAGTAACTACTGCTCGAGTAAGGTGAACGTAAATATAAATATAATATAGTAAAATGTTTAACTTTCTGCAAACAATACTCAAATATGGAGGAACAATTATAAACATAGATGTATTATTAAGATAGCATCTAAAAAGTCTGAATAAAAAACAATCAAATTATCTGAAGCTTGAGCTAGTAATAATAAATATGCAACTTGTCCACTCGATAAATAGTAGCATATCAAATCAATATCCATGAAATTTTATGAAGATCCGCCAAGCCATTATTTCAAAAAGATTTACAAACACCACTAGAATTTGACGCTAGAATATCCCGTGTGAGAACATATCCAAAACAAATTAGCTAACCACGATCTTAATTCTAGGAATTCTTCCCGACTACGCGTTATTATATATATCGGATATTATAAATGATTGATTTTGTATCGAAGGCATGTATTTATATGACATTCGATTACTGATCGTCATGGAATACGCATCAGATCACAGCAGATGCCTGTCTCTGACGTAAGACAGATTAGCTCGTACTGGTTGTAATATATATGCAACAAGACTATAGCCTATAGGCATTAGAACATATGGAACACAGATTATAACTAATCTTGCTTCAGAATTTGATATCTTTTGTTAGTTATAGGAACTTGCATTTTATTGTACTGTGAGTATAACTAAACATAACAAATAATATACCTACTGATGACAAAATGAGCGTGTGTGCCGAGCACACGTGTCAGAAGTGAAACTTCTTTGGCAAGATTCAAAGATACCAAAATCGTCGCAACTCCATGATGTTACGGTACTGCCATGAAGCAACTTTGAAATTTTACTCTCAACGTGCCTAAAGAAGTTACACGATTTCAGTAACAAACGATCGAGATATCTACAAAATTAGAGGTTATCATATTGTTTAAAATAACAAGTACCATAGAACCGTAAAAGTCAGCAAACAAAAATACTTTCTCAAAAGTAAAATAGAAAGACGATACCATTTTAAGCAAATAATATTCCATAAGAAAAATTAGGCCTCGAATTTCCATTTCGTGTCACGGTTAAAAGTATTGAGAAAAATCGCCCATGCTTGAATTCTGAAGACGGATAATCTTGAAAAGGACATTTAAATTTGATCTAGGTACATCAAACGGGTCTTAATTTGAGGAAAAAACCTCGTAAATCCATCTCATCTGATTACAGGGCGGTTAGGCAGAAAAAGGAATCTTTTCATCAATAAATCTCAGTTTATGTAACATTTGAACCCTTTTGGTTAACATAAACGAAAGGATTATTTACCGCCGAAAAGTATTGCGTTTGAATTGATAATATATTTCTTTGCTGACTTTTCATCTTAAATGTATGAAGGAATTTTATACTACCTTTCACAAACGGAGTAATTTGTTTCTATAAAAGTCGCGTTTTATTGGTTACGATTAAAATTACAAACGCTCTTTGTCTGTAAATTACGACTTACGTATGAAATATATAAGCTTTAGTTATAAGATTATTTTAACAACAATAATTAATAAATTAAAGTACTCTGTTTTGCCAATATCCTTTCAATGTACTATATATTTTTGGAAAGTTATTTCATGTGATATACAGTTTTCGGTATTGTAGTTTAAATTTCATTAATGAATATGCATGCTAACCATGTTATTTTATTGTTTGATACCGTGTGGTTGACCAATAACTATAATTGTCAAACCAAATTATAATATTTTGTAAATTAAATTTATAATTTAATGAATTATAGAGCCACGTGCGTCAATTCTAAAACGCAATATCTTTTTTTGCTATAATTAATTAATTAAATAATAATATTAATGTTATAATTAATTGCTGTATGTGCTTATGGTGGAATAAATTATTTTTCTTTCTTTATTTCTAATCTATTTTTATTTGTATTTGTTGAGAATAAATAAACACTAATTTTTCATATATTAATATCAATATTTTAAAACTAAAACGAGGTATCAAGATCATATAATTCGTGGTCAAAGGTATGCAGTAGGTACATGAAAGATCAACCACTTACAAGTATATAAGTACCTCAGCTAAAATTCAGAAGTCGTGATGCGACCTGAATATGATATTTCTATTAGGTGGCAGATTCGTGATGTCCAAGCGATTTTAAGACTTAGATTTATGAATTTATACCTTTTTACTTTCTGTTTCCATATAATCTAAACTAAAATACACTCGTTGTCGTTTTCATTAAATATCGTTTATACACTTTTAAAAACTCTCATGAAGTATTACTTAAAATATTATTCATAGTGTTAAAAACGCAGTGGTTTTGTAAAAAAGTATTGTGCCAATAAGAATTGGGTTAGCTATCCTACTTAATATTATAAATGCGAAAGTTTGTGAGGATGTGTGTGTGTTTGTTACTCTTTCACGAAAATACTACTAAACCGATTACAATGAAATTTAGCACACGTATAGATGGTAACTTGGATTAACACATAGAATAGGTTTTATCCCGGAAATCCCGCGGGAACGGGAGCTATGCGGTTTTTCCTTTGAAAACGCGGGCGAAGCCGCTGGTGGAAATCTAGTAAACAATAAACTTAACACACATGTTTTTTCACAGACATGTTTAGATTTGTTATTTATAATTATTAATTAAATAGCATAACAATTAACATGATTGCAATAGCACAGCAGCATGCTTCTGTTTAAAAATACAATATACAATTCCGCGTATAAAACATAATGTTAAAATGTCACGCTTCAAAAAATATTCGTACAAGATAATATAGGCTTTCCCATTTTAACACAACGGAATAATGTATAAGAATCTTGACATTCCAAATAAAGTAAATGAAAATAATATGTAACATTTAAAACACGTACACATAAAATATCTTTCCTCTTTCCTTAATGGAATTTTGGCGTGATAAATTGTATGTCATTTGACGAAGGCATAATAGATACGTCTGTGAAATATTGCAATAAACTTTTCCTTTTGGAAATATGATCGTTCATTACACTTCCAATTTGTTATTTTTAGTCTATTAAACAGAGTTCAAATTACAATATTATAAATGAGATTGCAGTTTTACAGCTGGCCAGCTCGATATTTGAAATAATAATATACTAGATACTAAAACCTGCGTAATTATAAATAGCCTATAATTACATTTCTTGTATGCTAGTTATAAATAAGCATGCGAGAAATGTATTAGCAGGTACCATAAGTAAGCAGGTACTATACAATTTCTTTAATGAAATATTTATTGTCTTAAAATAATGAGGTTGTTGAAGATTAACCTAAAACTAAACAATTTTTTAACATGCTCTAAGTAAATCTCCGATAGCATAGAAAGAGGACATCAAAATTTTGAGAAGACTTACCTAATCCTTCTTAAATTTTTAACGCTTCTCTTTTTTATAATCTAGAAAATAATACAAAATAAGGGAATTTACACTGTCAGCATTACAGCATTCAATGCATAGGCGAATGCGACGGACGAAATATGTGCCAACTCTTATATTACACTATACTGAACTGAGCACTATGTATAATCTTATAATCTTTAAAATGTAGTTTCCTTTTATTTAAAATGACTCGACGTACTCAAAAAAGATGCGTATCGTTTTTATAGTGTACTAAATCACTCGGTACGTACAAAAACCAACAGATATTGAGGCAAGCGATACAAAAAAAACGATCGAATTTTTTGAGTGGTGAAACCGCGGTTATAGTTTTTCATATATTTGTGTTTACAGTTATGTAGACTTTAGATAGGTTGTGTTATATGTATTTCGATTTGTATTGGATAAATAAAGGATATTGTATTACTCTATCTCTGCTGGAAGATACATAATATTGCGTAGTGGTATTGAATTTCTGTCTTGCGTAGTTTGTCGTAAAAACGCAACATCTATTTGTCAGTCCAAAAGAACTCCCAGGGTCATAATACTATTACATTGATAGGATTTTTCCGTACACCCGATTTATAATACATATTGATGAAAATTAAACTTCAAATGAAAAAGCCGAGCTCACTCAAACTGCAATCGAAACGTATACCCATCAGACGTAATGCCTTGTGCTGGTTCTAGAAAAACGGAATCTCGCCACGGATATTGACTTGCTCCGAGATTTTTAATTAAATGCCCAATCCTATGTCTCAGTCGAGGTAAATTATCTTAAATCCTCTTCACATGGAAGTAACGGAACAAATAGGTAACGCTCTGTTTAAAATAAAACTTCAGGGAAAATGCGGTTTATTGCTGTCTCATTGAAATTAGTTTCTTATGCTCTTCGTAATTGAGCTTTAAATTATATGGTTTTAATTTGTTGTTTTATTCTCGCTTATTTTGTCAGTACAAGCGTTATACTATTGGCGTAATTTTTAATATCCTTAGTGAATATCATACTAAAATTGGTATAATTTTTGCTTTTTCGTTTTTATAGGATGATTTATTTGGAAAATAAAGAACTACATTTCAGTTATTACAAAACAAGTCAAACTTAGATAGGAAGAGCGTAAAAAAATACTTTCTACGAAAATGATTTTATGTGAATAAAACTAAACCAAAATAACCTTTGCAAATCATAATAAAACTGGTTGTATTTGTGAATAAAAAACTTGCTGACTGAGCAAGACGCACATAATCTTTTACTAGATAACTAGAAAAGCACACAAACTACAGTATTATCTAGTTAAAATGTCCAAAGAGTATGTGCAGTCGTAAACCGGGATCGTAAATCGGCAATAGTTCAGCACTTGACTCCGTTTAGATTTTTGTTGTTCCCTTTATATAAACTTTAATAGCAAACCAAAAGTCGATCCGACATAAAATAGGAAAGTAAATAATAAAATAACTCTGGTCAAGTTTCAATTCAATCAGAAGTAGAGCAATCAGAGGCATTTCAATTCATAAAATTGCCAATTTGTGTGCTTCAAAAAAAGTTTTGCTTATTCGTGTCTTTGAAATATTATACTGGAGATATGGAGTATTTTCGTAGATAGAAATGTTTTATGTAAGTTGGAGTGTACAGACGTGACGCGATGGATAGGATAGGTACCTATAATTGAGAAATTGTGAAGGAATAACAAAATATTCTTAAACACGCAATTAAACTTTACTAAGAGAATACAGTCACCACTGAAGCGGCAATTTAACCAATCAAAACCTAATTTTTGCAGTGTATTATTTAACTATAGTAGCTGTTGCTTCTAGCTTTCCGTTTAAGTAATCCAAACCAAATAATCATTCACGTCAGTATGTCGAAACATACAAAGAGCTAACCTGAAATGATCGGTTCATATTACTAAATACATTATATGGAGCGTCTACATACATCCATGTTGAATACCGAGCTCCATTTTAATTCCCCTTTACGCTAAATAACACATTACGCCAGTGCACACTGCGAGATTCAAATAGCTTGGGATGTTGCCAAAATAAAGCTTAAATTACGAAATTCACAAACGTTACGCATGCAAAGCTGCGAGGTTAGGCTAGTACACAATAATGTCTAAATTCTGCCAATTTATAACCTCGCTAGGAGACGTGCGACGGCTTTGTTTGTAAAATATCATCCTTGGATAAAGCTTATGTAACTCTACCACACCTTACCTGTTTTCTCTGCTCCTTAAAAGAACAAATAAAATAATATTTTCCATAATATATCCTAATTAGGTATTATTATGAATTTAAGACTAACAGTATTTTTTACTTTACTGGATAAGTAGATTTTAAACGCTCTGAAGAATAATCTCTATGATATGGCTCAAATACAAAACCATCACGAATCTTTCACAAAAATATATTATCTTTTTAAATATGTGAATAACTCGTGTATAATTTCATTAAAAACCTGCAATACAATCTACAAAAGTGTAAGCGACTTCTTGCATAACGTACGTTTCCATCTAAAAGAGAATATCCTATCTTCTAGCGAAATCTATTTAAATAAAACCGACTTGAATTAAAGCGACTTTATTTTCAGATCTGTGTAAATAATACACTACGCTTCTTAATGTATAAAATAATTATATATTCAACGTTTACTTTAACAAATGAAGCGACTTCATAAAGATCAGTAGTAGGTACCTCCAAGCAAGTCACAATAAAATAACCCAAAAAGCGCTTTAACAAGACGAAATAAGCTATCAATTCCATAAAGTGGAACAGCCTACATAAATATGTACCACGAAGACGCAATCTGTTTCTTAACAATAAAATATAGCCGAATGCTTTACGCCTCACTTTTGTATTGGCGATAGAAAACGCCCTGTTTCAATTTATAAAACAATAATAAAACGGTGAACTGCTCTTTCGTGTTTATTCGGCAGCGTAGTTTAGGTAAATATTCAATTTAAATTCGCAGCAAACATTGAATTTGAATAATAAATAACGGTATTTAAAAAACAAACTAATTGCCGAGCAATCAAACAAAGTCCCATTAAAATGTGAATACAATAAATTGCTGCATTGTAAACTTATTTATTTTGTCACTAGCAACGTTTATAAAACAAAACTAATACAATTATTAGTAGTTGATTTTTTAAAGGTTGGTTGTTGTTGATTTTGTTTAGGAAGATTAAATCGTTTTGTATCATTGTAATATCATCAAATGAACAAAAAGGAAATAAGCGAAACAAAAGATGAAATGATTTATATTTTGATTTCACTTAAAAGAAGGTTGAAACATATTTGAATAAGAAAATAATTGTAAGCTTTGAATGAACTCAAAAACAACAAAGAGCTTTTATTTCTTTACAATAAATCATTATTTCATAGATATAGTATCTTTTAATTATTTATCCTCAATACGAAAATTGCTTAACAACATTATTTAAAATAATAATTAAAAAAGAACGATAACAACAAAACAAAAGTTTGTATACCTACTTACAGATAAATATGGAACAAAATTAATCAATATGGAAATTGTAGGACATTTAAACTACCTTGACTAAGTACAGTTAATTTAAACAAAATCGGTCGTCATATGAGTTGTTATAAAAGCAAGTGTGAAAGAAATCTCAATACATCGGTAACAAATAACGAAAACACGGCAATGGCGTCACCATTTTCCAGATTGTACGTTTATACCAAGAAGCATTTGTTTCAATGAACTTTACACCCAGGGAATAACTACAGGTTATATAGGAAACAATTAAGAATACTTAATGAAATCTATAATCATCCTATATTCGTTTTCTTTATTAAGATTGATTTTAAAATAGTCCAGTAATCTATACCTTTAAGTTTTAGGTATATTGTCAATGTACGTACGTGGTATGCGTACCTCCGTCTTTCTAAACTTAAGTAAAGAGAAACATAATAATTAACGTACGTAACAGACACATAGACGTATTAACGTTTGCGCAGTATAAAGTTTATGCCAGAAATCCCGATTCAATCTAAACAATAGACAAAAAACTCCTATTCTAAACGAATCAGCAATCGCAATTCAAACTACAGAGATACTTTTGAACTTTGTATTTAATATGCTCGAAAATTTATATTAAAAATGCAAACTTCTCCATAAACAGAGCTTACAGCGGTGCCAAATGAATGCGCCGACTTCCTCGACAATAAAGTTAATGAAATATCTTTAAAATAGCTCCCAGCGTCGCTCCTTTTTAATTAGATGTACTAAATAAAATTACTCAGGAATAAGACGTGTTCGCGTACTGTTGAATTTCTTTGGAAGTTTGCGAATATTATTAGTGTAAGCATTAATTAAATAGATCGCTTGTTTAACTGAAAAGAATTAAGTAACGACGTCGAGGCCAAATAGAGAAAGTACTCTCAAACAAATTAACAACCTAACTACTCAGTCTGTTTTTTTCGTAAAGTATGTACCTTATATTAAGTGCATTTACTATCAGTCCAGTTCATTCACTCTTTTGAATACTAAAAAGCAATTTCTTATTAAGAATATAAGGAAAAGGAAACAAAAATACTTTTAAACGCGCGGAACCAATTCACGTAGGCGATTCACATTCTAACTCCTCTTTAAATACGTTACTTTTCCATCATAAAGAAACATTATAAAAGCCATTCAAATAACCTTTGCTTTGAAATGAAAAGTAAATAGATATTCTTTAACATAAGGTTGTACTTTTGAAGTTCTTACGAATAAAAAGTTTATCACATGTCACAGACTCGAGAACCGAGGTTTTATTAACATAATATGAAAGGATGAATTAATCTTAGCCAGAAGTTTAACGTGGTTTTTAAAGTTTTAGGTATCCTTTACGTAAAGGTGGACTAGTCTCACTATTGCAGGTAAAGCGATAGTTACGAAATTAGTAATGTAAATCGTAGTATACCTAGATATGTATCTATTCCAATGAAGCCTATCCAATTAAATAATTATAGAAAGCTCATTATGACTGATATTTTTGTTTATATTTTCATACTGATATTTTAATAATATCACCTATTCAATGATAAATTAAAATCAAGCAAGTAAAGTTAGCATTTTATATAATGTGTGCATCTTCATTTCCTATCTACTGTTAAGATAATCTGATAAAAATAAAGCAATACTGCTAAATAAAAAATAGGAAATCATTTAAATATCTATTATTTACATATCTTCTACACACAAGTATTTTACATCAGGTCTTTATTTATATCATGTAACATCCGAATAGTCCCTCACTTTATTCGCTACAGTCGAGGAATCTGGTAAATCGCTCACTCACGACACTTGTTCTAAACTTACGTTGTAAAAATGTACATACAGAAGGAATACATTTCTACGCCACTGCATTCACTCGTAGTACGAAATAGACCATGCAAACGTGATATAGTGAATTTCACAGGGAACCTAACGATCACTGAGCATCTCATTGTAACGCAAATACATTCAAAGAATACGAGCTTTGCTCTTTGTGCGACATATTATACTATGCAGGTATTTTCTTAACCGCGGGTGATGTGTGATTGTATGTTCGTTGCAAATTTAGAACGATATTGTAATAAAAAAATATACGGATAAGGTTTCTTCTCCTTCCTTGTTACGAGTCTTGATATACTTTTTTAATTTTTAACCGTTTCAATGTTATATTACAGTAGCTTTTCACCTGCGGCTTCACCCGCGTTTTAAAAAAAAACCTACATAATTCCCGGTCCTGTGGTTAATACGGGATAAAACGTATCCTATGTGTTAATCCAAGTTACGCTCTATGTGTGTGCCAAATTTTAAGAAAATCGGTTAAGCAGTTTTGCTGTTGCGTGGAGGTTGGAAAGTTGAACAAACAAACATACACTTTCGCATTTATAATATAAGTAGAATAAAACCAAAATGTTAAAAGCTAAAAAACAAAACTCAAAGCTACCATTTCCTTGACAGGGTCTAAAATAATTTGTTCATCACAAGACATAATTAAATCAAATTAACTAAGCGCCAACGCAACTTTAGAAAACAATACTGGAGTGAAGCGTTTTGTTTAAAATTATCTCGAAATTTCCACCAAATAAAGTAAAGGACGACTCGTTAGTCGACGGATATTTTTAATTATACGGAAGTGAGATGGAAAGCGGTGCGCAAAATGAACCCAAGTTTTTTAAAACCATCACTAGAAATTTGAATCCGTGATTTCATCTTGGAAACCTTTTAAACACGCTCCGTTCTAGTCTGAGGTTATTAGAAACAAACTCATTATTTTATTCTCTGGAATTTTTATGAAATTATTTTCTAAAATAATTGAAATTTGTATGTACTAACGTCAAAAGCCAGCGTGGCTGAAACAGAAATACTTTTGCAAGGAGTTTAATAATATTTGGATTTTATTTTGAACTTACTATTTCTACCTCAGTCTGGAACATGTTGTTTTCTTTACCACATTCTTAACAATAATAGACGTTCGATTCGACGTTTAGATTCCGTAATATGCTAACCATATTGTAAAGTGTCAGCAAATAATAATAGTATGTCGTTGGAAGAACGTGTCGCATGTTAGAAATTGATGAAACTATCTTTTTATTTTTATTTCTAACGCTCGAGTTGTCACCAGTCTACAAGGTGGCAGGATAGAAAATATTTTTTTCAAATGTGTTTCAGTATTAGGGAAGGCATGAATTATATTAGTGTAAGATCCTATCAGTATTGCATAATTTACGTATTACATTCAACCACATCTCATTTAATTATGATCATCCACAAAATTTATTACAAGCTGTATTCTGTTTATTTTTTAATTTACCTTCACAAATACCTTCATTATATGAAAAGCCAAATTATTTATGCAAAGTCATAGACGGTTCTCTTGAAGAATATATTTTTACCATACTGAGAAAAATCTCGTAAACACTGGCCCAAATATGAAAATTTATTTAAGACCCTCGACATACTAACTAGGCGTGCTTGAATTTTTATACTAGCATAATTTATACGGAACAAAATTTTAATAACTTTTCTCATAAAACATGCCTACTTTCACAGCTACTATTCGATACCGACCTTGGACTGGCTTTTATTAATTTAATACAAATTTCATTTTAATAACTATTTCATTTTAAACGGATTGGATCAAACATTTTCCGCACGTACCGTTTCGCGTGGGTTATTATATTAATATTGCTTTATTTCATATGATGATGATTCATACGTATAATCAATCTCAGCTGCTCCTAAGTAATCAGTCCCATTTTTCAAAATGGACAAAGTTATCTCGGATTTAAGGGATTTGTTACGAGCTCCTAAAGAATTGCTCTAGTTTTTATAGAAGACTCAACATCGTTTAGTAATATGCATTAAATTTGGAAGAGCGATATATTTTAAGCATTTTTACAGGAACACAACTTTTCTCTGTTTATTTAAAAAGGCCTCTTTTGAACCGACGCACAGATACCAAGTATCAAAAACCATATTTCATGCAAAGGCTTGGCTTTAACCCAGGGAATATCGCATGCGCAAAATATGTCCTATGGGTTGCTACAAGCTTCTGTAATTCGAACATTTTGTATTTAAATACATGCATTTACGTATAATCTTAGAAAGTATGCGCTATGAATACTCCTTGTAAGAGAAATTAGAAAAATACATATTTTTTTTCTACAGAATACCTACTTGGAGAATACAAATTTCACTAAGCAGTATAACATGAAGTGCAAGCAAAGCCGGATGCAGAAGCATAGGTAATTCTTTTAAAAGGAAAATTCTATACAATCCTGAAAGTACACATTATTCCGTCCAATTGCTTTACGACATGCTTCGAAGATTCAATTAACTTTTAAATTAGAATCACGCCAATGGTCCTAAAATTTATGGAGCAATATCGATATTCAAATAGCGAAACTAACGATAGATCAAGCTGAAAATCCGCGTAGTTCTTGTATATTTAGTATCGAGTAGTTCTTGTATATCAGTTCTCAAGTAAACATCAATAATTCATCGCAACTGTGAATATAACATGTGTATCTCAGTACAAACGTAAAGTAGTCCCTAGACGGTAATGCGAGCATGACATGTCTTTACGTATATTGTCATGTTGCTTGAGTAAAACTTTTAAATCATGCATTTTTATACTGTTCGCGTCCAGCCTAAATTTATTGCATGACAACCTCGAAGCTTTTGCATGACAGCAAACCGATTTAAACGATCATGCCGCATGTCAGTGTTATATAAGTGAAGTCCCGTGTCCCCTAGTGGGGTAAGGGGCAGATGCATTATTCGTACATCTGTTTCACTGATCGATTTTCTTTAGGAACAAGATCAGCCTTCTGTGTCCTGCCAGATTGAGACATTTTTTTTTCTTCGTCTCCCCCGGGAATCGAACCCAGGACCCCTCGGTTCTAAGCACACGCGTCAACCACTGTATCAAGGAGGCGGTCAAATATGCAGGATAGAAAATAGAAAGCTCCACCAATCAGCTACCAGCACGTAGACATGTCATTCATTTCAAACATCGATCCAAACGATCATTCATGCATGGTCACAAGGCATGTCATGCTGTATTACCGTCTAGGGTCGACTTTACGGTATAATGTCGGAAATATCGGTGTATCAAAGAGCATGGAATTGATTAAATGCGTGGGATAATAATTCGATAAGTATACGGAATTCTGCTTAGTAATTCTTCTTACGTGCTCTTATCTCTGATTATTTATTAATATTGTAGAGGACGGGAGAAACACGTGTTTTTATGGAACAAAATCAGGTTAAGTGGGTTACTTCAAATAAAAATAACGTAATATAGATCTCGCCTTAATACATTTAATACTTTACAAATAACAAATATATTGGGCCAATAAAATGTCGGTTTTAAATTAATTTAAGTGTAAATTCAAATAATGCAGATATTTAAGCTACTATTTAAGTGAACACTTAATTAAATAAATTACGAACGCCAAAATCCCTTCCGAAGTTAGTAAGCTACCATTTCATCAGAATCTTTGGGGTCAATTGTATGAAAGGGCCTTTAAGACCTGAATTGCCTAGGCCCTAGAGTAATGAGAGTCCTTGTCATAAAAACGCTTTAATATGAAATGAGAACACGAACACGTGTGTGAATCATTTATTATCAAATACAGCTCACATTCGATGTGAAAATAACTAGTTCGAAGGAAAGCTAGTTATACTCCAACTGAAATGAATCAAGTGGAAAACGTCATCAATCTAAAAGCTATATTCTTACTGGTGTTAAGTAACTTAGACTTTTACACGTAGAAGGTAAAGTATTTATTAATATGAATCAAAACACTGAAAGAAAAACCATTTAATCCTACTAATATTATAAATGCAAAAGTTTGTCATGATGGGTATACAATATACATCCATTCTCACATCACAACCATACACATACGTATATGTGTATGACGTATGTTTGTTACTCTTTCACGCAAATACTACTGAACCGATTACAATGAAATTTAGCACACATAATATAGAGGGTAACTTTGATTAACACATAGGATAGGTTTTATTCCGGAAATCCAACGGGAAGGTGAACTATGCGGGTTTATCTTTGAAAACGCAGGCGTAGTCGCGGGCGGAAAGCTAGTTCTACATAATTTACCTGATAATAATGACCATATTATGTTAATTGGTGAATTGCTAGTTAAATAAATATTAATGGAATGACGGAGCTGTTCTTAAGATCCATAAAATAGTTTAACATAATAAAATCATTATATGGAATGATAGACCAAATACTACTATTTTTATTAATATAACAATATTATTGTAAGCATTCCGTCCGTAGCACTAATTTTATATAACAGATTATGTAACAAATATTAGATGTGACTGTGAAATGACTACATTATGTGCGAAAATCTTATATAAATTTTTACTTCATTATCTCAAGCATTAAAGCACTGCTTCATAATAATTAGCTGAAAAAATATTTACGTTTTTAAATTAACTAAACAAATATAAAGCGCTTCGTGTCACTCCACGTATTATAAGGCTAGAATAAGCTTTCAAACTGTAGCATTAAAAAACTTTGTCAATAAACATTCGCTTAAGTAATAATAATTATTGGTAATAAAACCTAACAAGGATAATATGTGATACGTTCTTTATTACCTTGCTCTGGGTTAAGTTTGCCTGTAGGGTAACTTAGAACTTTATTGCTATGTTACCTTGAAATTTTAATCATAACGCGCCTAAAGAAGTTTCACTTCGAAAACAATTGAGAAAATGTTTACGTTTCAAACTATTAACTGGATAATACGATATATCGAATATATATTTCATATACTTACTTAATATTCGAGTACCTAATGTTAAGAACAAGAACAAACAAATATTATGATTGAAATTTTTTATTTTAATATAATAAAGTTAAACAGGTACTATAATTGTGTATTTAAATTGGCCTGAAATATTTATTTAAACTACTTAGTACAATTGAGTATTTATAGTTCATTAGGTAACATACATTGCATGACCTAAATTTACAAACTGTCTACACTCTACAGTATTATGTTTGCTTTTAAAAATAACAAACTAAAAATACGATAACATACTATTATTAGAAAATATAAAGGTATAAATAATATAACATTTATATATTCAGGGAACTCATTTGAAAATCTGAAATACCTATATGTAACGTGTTTTATTAATTATTTCTTTATCTGTACTAGAAGTAGCATAATTATTTTGAAATTAATGAGTTAAAGTTAATAATTAAAGTTTAATTTTTTATTTTTTTTATTAAAGTTTTTGGTTTAATGTACCTTAATGAGATTACAATTAAATACTTAGATTACATTTTGGTTACAAAGCTTCTAATCAAAACTGATACAATATATCAAAGAAGTGGTATTCATTTATTTTTCATAAATTCATACAGCCCTAAAACTTTATAGCCTCCCCAATCATAAAATAAATCCTGTCCTGCTTCGTTTAGATTTCGTAACCTTATAAGGTAAAATTATGTAACATGTGATATACTGGAAGTAATGTTTATTATTCTAATTAAAATAAATGAGATCTTGTACTGCATCTAGACACCAAAAAATAATTAATAAACAATGACCAAACAATTTCTTTAAAAATGTGTACGATGTTGTTTGGTAATATCATGTAACCGAAGCCTATATTATTTTAATTTAAACGACATCTAAAAATGTTTATCCCACCAAAAACATTTTCATGTAAAATGTTGCCAAGACGAGCCCA